>WNWK01004560.1:0-137666 GCA_009830355.1 Cherax destructor | reverse complement strand
TTTTTTGGAAGTGTTAAAATTAGTTTATTTAAAATGTTTACTTTCTTACTTTATTAATGAAATTAATTTTTAAAATTCCACTGAAATGTTTTGAAAGTGACTTAACAATAAAATTTTTTAATGAAATTCCTTATTTAACTATTATTTAAAATATCTTTACAATTCCTAATTATTATGAGTTAAAGGTTTTCCCCATTTTAAAATTTTTGCTTTTTTTAAAATCCCCATCTCCTCCTTCTTTTTTCTCAACAAACTGGCGACCCCACTAAGGGGGGTGACCTAAAAAAAAAATAAAATTTTTTTTCCCTAAATTTAGTAATTTATGCAAAAGGGGTTACTACCCCCTTGTTTCCCCTTTTAGTTGCCTTTTTTTGCATGGTTATAAAGGGGAAAGATTTTTTTCCCCCTTCCCCCATGGAGTTGAATTTTGTGTTTTAATTTTTTTTGGGTTTTTATGTAGAGAGCTTATAAAGCTTTATTTTTGTATTCATTGTAAGGGGAATTTATTGATAAAAATGAAAAGGGGAAAAGTGGAGAAATTCCCCGGGAAATTTTCCCAAAATTTTGGTGTTGGTGGTTTGCAAAAATTATATTTCTAAACAAAGTAGGTACGGGGGGCTTTTTCCAGATTTTTTTTGGGCTACCCTTGGGAAATCTCTGTCATGAATCATACCCCTTTTTTTTCACTTTCAAATGCATAAAAAAGCCTGATAACATGTTTATACTACAGTGGACCCAGTTTTAATTAATCCATTCAGGGCTTTACTTAACAAGTTTAAAAATTTAACCCTTATTTCCCATAAGAAATAATGTAAATAAATTAATCCGTTCCAAAAAAAAATATTCACATACTAAATAATTAAAAACAATATCAGTGGTCCCTCAGTTTTCGTGCATCTCCAAACTCGAACATTTATGTAAGTGTATTTTCGTAAGTGCTGTTGCAAGTGCATTTTTGGGGGTCTGGAATAGACTAACCTACGTGACATTATTTCTTAAGGAAGTAAATTCTCGGTAATGGCACTTGAGCAGCATTCTGGAACGAATTTTCGGCGAAAACCGAGGGACCACTGTATATATATATATATGTATACATTTACTTACCTTTATTGAAGAGTTGCAGGCATCTGGAAGATAGGGATGATGACAGGGGCAGGGTGTTAGTGGTTGGAAGGGAATCCTCCAAAAGGACTTCAGGTAACAAGTCCCTCTCTGGGGTTACTTCCCTTCTTTTCTTTAATGCATGCCTGCTACACTCCTGCATGCCTGCTACACTCCTGCATGCCTGCCACCTGCATGCCTGCTACACTCCCTGCATGCCTGCTACACTCCCTGCATGCCTGCTACACTCCTGCATGCCTGCTACACTCCCTGCATGCCTGCTACACTCCCTGCATGCCTGCTACACTCCCTGCCTGCTACACTCCTGCATGCCTGCTACACTCCCTGCATGCCTGCTACACTCCCTGCATGCCTGCTACACTCCCTGCATGCCTGCTACACTCCCTGCATGCCTGCTACACTCCCTGCATGCCTGCTACACTCCCTGCATGCCTGCTCCCCTGCATGCCTTACACTCCCTGCATGCCTGCTACACTCCTGCATGCCTGCTACACTCCTGCATGCCTGCTACACTCCCTGCATGCCTGCTACACTCCCTGCATGCCTGCTACACTCCCTGCATGCCTGCTACACTCCCTGCATGCCTGCTACACCCTGCATGCCTGCTACACTCCCTGCATGCCTGCTACACTCCCTGCATGCCTGCTACACTCCCTGCATGCCTGCTACACTCCCTGCATGCCTGCTACACTCCCTGCATGCCTGCACCCTGCATGCCTGCACACTCCCTGCATGCCTGCTACACTCCCTGCATGCCTGCTACACTCCCTGCATGCCTGCTACACTCCCTGCATGCCTGCTACACTCCCTGCATGCCTGCTACTCCCTGCATGCCTGCTACACTCCCTGCATGCCTGCTGCTACACTCCCTGCATGCCTGCTACACTCCCTGCATGCTCTCACCCCTGCATGCCACACTCCTGCATGCCTGCACACTCCCTGCATGCCTGCTACACTCCCTGCATGAATGCTACACTCCTGCATGCCTGCTACACTCCCTGCATGCCTGCTACTCTCCCTGCATGAATGCTACACTCACTGCATGAATGCTACACTCCCTGCATGAATGCTACACTCCCTGCATGCCTGCTACACTCCCTGCATGAATGCTACACTCCCTGCATGAATGCTACACTCCCTGCATGAATGCTACACTCCCTGCATGCCTGCTACACTCCCTGCATGCCTGCTACACTCCCTGCATGAATGCTACACTCTCTGCATGCCTGTTACCACTGGGGTGCCACTAGGAAGCTTCTTTGGACCCATGGTGACTTATTTCACAGTGACAATCACTAAACCACCAAAAAAGACACCAAATGTATTGTGAATGTTTGAAAGAGCGCGCTGGGTAATGTTCTCTCAGTGGTAAACAACACTTCACTGGCGGGCGTCCTGCGCAGGCGCGGAGCAGGCGGACAGGTCTAATACGTTATGAAACACGAGCCAGTTTACGATACACGAAATCAAAAAAAGCTTATGAAACACGATTTTTACGAAATATGAGCCTTACGAAACTCGGGGGTCCACTGTATTATATATTAAGTGAACAATAGAGCTAGGCCTAAAAAATGCATATACAATAACACATTACTTACCTTAAAATATTTTTGTCCTTACAGTGAGTGAATATATTTATTGTAAGAAGCCTGAATAAATGAAAAATGGTTATACTATTGAAAACCACTGTATTAGTGAAAATCTGTAAAGTGGGGGGGCCCTCCTCTATGCAGTATATGAATACATCCCACTTAATGAAATTACATTTCTATCTTATAATTCAGAAAGTTCTATATAACAGGTTGATTCATATGGAAGTGGAATTCGGTCAACAGGATCTGGACGCAGACAAATAAAAGGAATAATAACAGAAGAGTCTTCTCTCTCTCCCATGCCAGTTGAGAGTAAAGCTGACATTCTCAGTGCTTGTGCAAAAGAGGTAAGTTACAGTTTTAAGATAAGTTCACCATTTCATATTTCCCTTAAAATGTTTTTTTGCTAGTAAATCATTTGTTAGAATAATTACTTTGTTTCAACAAATACTTCTTTGACTTTACAGTCTGCTTTTCTTTTTGTTGGTGAAGTGTGTTGTATGCTGTTAATACAGGAAAGTCTTCAGAACTTTCTCTGTGCAAATTAGTATAAGAGGACAGCTATTGTATTTGATTTTAAGCAAAGTTTAGAACATTCAAGAGTCTAGAATCCAGTGAAGCATTTCGATTAGTTATAGATGTCACAAATAATGAGTTTCTGCTGAATAGGTAATGAGCATTGTGATTGAGATAACATATGTGGTTCACTTTTTTATACCTTCCCACTGTGCAGTTTGCATGCGATATACTGATTATGCATTATAGGGAGACGAAGTTTGGGATTATTATTGGTCAGTGTAACCACTTATTATGATAATTTTAAAATAAGTTTTTGTGAGTATCTGTTTTGGGATTCTTGAAAAATGCTTATCTCTGCAACCAAGGAAGGTACAGTAGTTCCCTCTTCCCTTCCACCTCCAGTAATCCCTCCCTCCTGTTCTGGCATATCTCAAGAGAAAAAAAAAAAAAAAGTGGTAGGAATTACTATTAGAATTGTTGGTTACTTAACCTTCACTTTTTAAAATTTATTTTTATCTACAGTGAAGAAGTGAGCGTGTGGGCTAGAATGTGTGGAGGAGTGTTCAAGAAGAGTGGGAAGGTGTCTCATGTGTTACAATGATATGGAGGAGTGTTAAAGTGAGGTTGATAGCGTAGGCATGAGCTGGCAAGACAGTGATGGAGTGAATGATGATGAAAGTTTTTCTTTTTCGGGCCACCCTGCCTTGGTGGGAATCGGCCGATGTGTTAATAAAAAAAAAATAATTAAGAGATGTTCTCCATGGGGAAGTGGAACAGAATTCTTCCTCCGTAAGTCATGCGTGTCGTAAGAGGCGACTAAAATGCCGGGAGCAAGGGGCTAGTAACCCCTTCTCCTGTATATATTACTAAATGTAAAAAGAGAAACTTTCGTTTTTCCTTTTGGGCCACCCCGCTTCGGTGGGAAACGACCGAAGTGTTGAAAGAAGAAAGATTAGGAGATGTGGGAGTGAATAGGAGGGATGCTTCATTCACTGATCATCAGGGGGGGAGGAGGAGTTGCACTGCTCATTAAGAACAGGTGGGGATTTGAGGAAGTGGAAGGAATGGATGGAATGGGTGAAAGGGACTACATAGTAGGAACAATTCAGTCTGAGGGCCATAAGGTGATAATTGCTGTAATGTACAACCCGCCACAGAACTGCAGGAGGCCAAGAGAAGAATACGACGAGAGCAACAGAGCAATGGTAGACACACTAGCCGAGGTAGCCAGAAGAGCCCACATGGGGAGAGCAAAGTTACTAGTTATGGGTGATTTCAATCACAAAGAGATTGATTGGGAAAACCTTGAGCCCCATGGGGGTCCTGAATCATGGAGAGCCAAGATGATGGATGTGGTACTGGAAAACCTCATGCATCAACATGTTAGAGACACTACCAGAGAGAGAGGTGGGGATGATCCAGCAAGACTGGACCTAGTATTCACCTTGAGTAGTTCGGACATCGAGGATATCACGTATGAAAGGCCCCTTGGAGCTAGTGATCATTTGGTTCTGTGTTTTGATTATATAGTTGAGCTACAAGTGGAGAGGGAGCAGGAATAGGAAGGAGAAACGAAACTACAAAGGGGGACTACACAGGCATGAGGAACTTCCTACAAGACGTTCAGTGGGAGAGAGAATTGGCAGGAAAACCAGTAAAAGAAATGATGGAATATGTGACAACCAAATGCAAAGAGGCAGAGGAGAGGTTTGTCCCCAAGGAAACAGAAGTAATGGGAAGACCAGAACGAGTCCTTGGTTCACCCAGAGGTGTAGGGAGGCAAAAGTAAGTGTAATAGAGAATGGAAAAAGTACAGAAGACAAAGGACCCAGGAAAATAAAGAGATTAGCCGAAGAGCCAGAAACGAATATGCACAGGTAAGAAGGAGGCTCAGCGACAATATGAAAATGATATAGCATCAAAAGTCAAGTCTGACCCGAAGCTGTTGTATAGCCACATCAGGAGGAAAACAACAGTCAAGGACCAGGTAATCAGGCTGAGAAAGGAAGGTGGGGAGTTCACAATAAACGACCAAGAGGTATGTGAGGAGCTCAACATGAGATTTAAAGAAGTATTTACACAGGAGACAGGTAGGACTCCAGGAATTCAGAATAGGGAGGTATACCAACAAGTGCTGGATGAAATACACACAACCGAGGAGGAGGTGAAGAAGCTGCTATGTGAACTCGATACCTCAAAAGCGGTGGGACCGGACAACATTTCTCCGTGGGTCCTTAGAGAGGGAGCAGAGATGTTGTGTGTGCCACTAACACAAATCTTCAACACATCCATTGAAACTGGGCAACTACCTGAGGCGTGGAAGATGGCAAATGTAGTCCCAATTTTTAAGAAAGGAGACAGACACGAGGCATTAAACTACAGACCTGTGTCACTGACGTGTATAGTATGCAAAGTCATGGAGAAGATCATCAGGAGGAGAGTGGTGGAGCACCTAGAAAGACACAAGCTTATAAACGACAACCAGCACGGTTTCAGGGAAGGAAAATCCTGTGTCACAAACCTACTGGAGTTTTATGATAAGGTAACAGAAGTAAGACACGAGAGAGAGGGTGGATAGACTGCATTTTTTGGACTGCAAGAAGGCGTTCGACACAGTTCCTCACAAGAGGTTAATGCAAAAGCTAAAGGATCAGGCACACGTAACAGGAAAAACACTGCAATGGATCAGAGAATATCTGACAGGGAGGCAACAACGAGTCATGGTACGTGACGAGATGTCAGAGTGGGCACCTGTGACGAGTGGAGTTCCACAAGGGTCAGTCTTAGGACCTGTACTGTTTTTGGTATATGTGAATGACATAACGGAAGGGATAGACTCAGAAGTGTCCCTGTTTGCAGATGATGTGAAGTTAATGAGAAGAATAAAATCAGTCGAGGATCAGGCAGGACTACAAAGAGACCTGGACAGGCTGCAAGCCTGGTCCAGTAACTGGCTCCTTGAATTTAACCCTGCCAAATGTAAAGTCATGAATATCGGGAAGGGCAAAGAAGACCGCAGACAGAGTATAGTCTAGGTGGCCAAAGACTGCAAGCCTCACTCAAAGAAAAAGATCTTGGGGTGAGTATAATACCGAGCACATCTCCTGAGGCACACATCAATCAGATAACTGCTGCAGCATACGGGCGGCTGGCAAACCTAAGAATAGCGTTCCAATACCTCACTAAGGAATCATTCAAGACTCTGTATACCATATACGTCAGGCCCATACTGGAGTATGCAGCACCGGTTTGGAACCCACACCTGGTCAAGCACGTCAAGAAATTAGAGAAAGTGCAAAGGTTTGCAACAAGACTAGTCCCAGAGCTAAGGGGATTGTCCTACGAAGAAAGGTTAAGGGAAATCGGCCTGACGACACTAGAGGACAGGAGGGTTAGGGAGACATGATAACGACATATAAAATACTGCGAGGAATAGATAAGGTGGACAGAGACAAGATGTTCCAGAGAGGGGACACAGAAACAAGGGGTCATAATTGGAAGTTGAAGACTCCTATGAGTCAAAGGGATGTTAGGAAGTATTTCTTCAGTCATAGAGTTGTCAGGAAGTGGAATAGCTTAGAAAGCGACATAGTGGAGGCAGGAACCATACATAGTTTTAAGACTAGGTTTGATAAAGCTCATGGAGCAGGGAGAGAGAGGACCTAGTAGCAATCAGTGAAGAGGCGGGGCCAGGAGCTATGACTCGACCCCTGCAACCACAAATAGGTGAGTACAAATAGGTGAGTACAGCCTTTAAAGATATTAGAAAGGGTATATACAATATTTCCAACATACCTATTCTGAATTTAGTCATCAAAAACATAATTTTTTTGAGTAGGTAGTAGGTTGGTAGGCAGCAACCGCCCAGGGAGGTACTACCGTCCTGCCAAGTGAGTGTAAAACGAAAGCCTGTAATTGTTTTACATGATGGTAGGATTGCTGGTGTCTTTTTTTCTGTCTCATAAAAATGCAAGATTTCAGGTATGTCTTGTTACTTCTACTTACAATTAGGTCACACTACACATTCATGTACAAGCATATATACACACACCCCTCTGGGTTTTTTTCTATTTTCTTACTAGTTCTTGTTCTTATTTCCTCTTATCTCCATGGGGAAGTGGAACAGAATTCTTCCTCCGTAAGCCATGCGTGTCATAAGAGCCGACTAAAATGCTGGGAGAAAGGGGCTAGTAACCCCTTATCCTGTATATATTACTAAATGTAAAAGGAGAAACTTTCGTTTTTCCTTTTGGGCCACCCCGCTTTGGTGGGAAATGGCCGACGTGTTGAAAGAAGAAGAAAGAAGTAGATTGGTAGACAGCTGCCATCAAGGTAGGTACTATTATCCTGTAATAATACTGTAAAATGTAAACCTGTTACTGGGTTAATGTTTTACACTGTTCACATTGCTAGCCTTTCCAATCTGCTTCATTTATGCATGAGATAATAGGAGAATCTTACTAATATCTACTTGCATTCAGTATACTATACTTATCTTTACTGGGTTTTTTTTCCAGTAATTCTTATTCCTGTTGGTCAGAGATCGGTCATTGGGTAGATACCTGGAACCATCAAGAGATAAGAGAAACTGTACTCCCTTTTCAGACTCTGGTTGTTCATGATGGTATTCATAAAGGCAAGGCTTGCCCAGTGAAGGACTGCACATTTACCACCTCGCATAACAAAGACCTTAACCGGCATATACGCAAACATACTGGTTAGTGACCGATTTTTCACTACTTGCCAGCTTTGCATCATTTATCTCCATTCGGTTTTGCTCTTATTATTGTATTTTGTGCTTCACAAATGTTGTGTAAACCTTATCAGTGTTACAGTATATTATTCTAAGTTAGCTTCAAGGTGACCTTAATTTTAAGTTAGTCTGAAATTGTTTTTAATTTGGCCAAAATGCAATTCATAACCAGGATCTTTTCCATGCAAGTTATTGTAAAACTTTGTAAAACAACATATCTCTTATCTTTGTATCTTCAAGGTAAGCAATTTTTTTTGTGAATAATAAACTACACTGCAACTTCCTGGCCCCTCCTTCAGAGTACAGGTACTGGCCTTCCCACCTCCAGGACTCAAGTCAAGCTAACTGGTGCTCCTGAATTCTTTATAAAAGTTACTTTGCTCTCACTCAGCATGTCAGGTCATCAAAACCACTCATCTCCACTCGCTCCACTCTAACATGCTTACATAAACTTACTGGATGTTCAAGCTCCTAGCACTCAAAACCTCCTTTACCCCCTACCTCCAATTTTTCTTGGGATAGTCTTGGAAAAACACTTATATTCTTGAATTAGGACCATATTCCCTTAACTTAATAATAAAGCTTTGTTCTATTTTTGAACATTTTGCTTGGCCTTATTTGAAATAATAAAGAATCTGCTATATAAAGCACCTGCGAATATTAATTGTCTGCATTTCTCCAACAGGTGAAAAACCATACCGATGTGAGGAGTGTGGAACTTGCTTCTCACGAGGGGACAAGTTGAAGGTACATGCTCGAATTCACTCCAATTTGCGGCCGTATTGGTGCCAAGAACCAGGCTGTCAGTATCGTGCTATTGATTCAGGCAGTCTTAGGAAGCACACCAGAACACACACAAATGAGCGACCATATAGGTACTGCATGTCTGATATGCTGTTTGTGTATAAAAAGTGACAGATTGAATTTTGATAATTGGTATTTCTGTTATGCCAATGACATCGTAATCATAATCCGTTTTATTTTCCATTTGTGTTGCAAAGATTTCTTACATGGAAAAGCCCATAACTATGCAATTGAGCAGATTTAAACTAGGAGTAATACTGGTTCCATTATAAGTTCCAATCTTCATGCATCTGTGTTAGATTGATAAAGCCTGCTACTTAGGCAAAACATCTCTCAAAACATACCCAGGTGTTGCATGTCTCTTATTCATCATCATACAGTGTTTTGCTAATTAATCATTACATTTAATAAACTTCAGACAAGTTAATTATATTAAATTTATTCACATAATCTGAATTCAGCTATACAATGTCAAGTAGTTTTAAGTTCTGGTTTAAGTCTTCGTGAAATGTTTTGAATAACCCAGGGCTTTTCAAATTGGATGAAATAAATAAATTTTGTATCAGTTGTGTTTTTTTTTTTTTTTCAACAAGTCGGCCATCTCCCACCGAGGCAGGGTGACCCAAAAAGAAAGAAAATCCCCAAAAAGAAAATACTTTCATCATTCAACACTTTCATCTCACTCATACATAATCACTGTCTTTGCAGAGGTGCTCAGATACTATAGTTTAGAATAGTCCCTCCAAACTGTCACTATCCCAGACCCCTCCTTTAAAGTGTGTATAATATTTGGAAAATAAAACTTGCTTTTTTTTTTTATTAAAATATAAATGAAGGGATTCAGGGAAACCAGTTAATTGATTTAGTTGGACTTGAGTCCTGGAAATGGGAAGTACAGAGCCTGCACTTTAAAGGAGGGGTCTGGGATAGTGACAGCTGGGAGGGACTTATTCTCAGCTGTCGTATCTGAGCGCCTCTGCAAAGACAGTGATTGTGTGAGTGAGGTGAAAGTGTTGAATGATGATGAAAGTATTTTCTTTTTGGGGATTTTCTTTCTTTTTGGGTCACCCTGCCTCGGTGGGAGACGGCCGACTTGTTGAAAAAAAAAAAGAATCTTATAGGTAGTAGGTTTGTAGACAGCAACCACCAAGGGAGCTACTACCGTCCTGCCATGTGAGTGTAAAACGGAAGTTTGTAATTGTTTTACATGATGTTACCTTGCTCACATTCCAATAACACATCAAATCCTAACCACCACTTGTCTCCACTCTCACATAATATGCTGGCACATACCTGCTGGAGGCTTAAGTGCTCCTTGAGCCTTGCACCTTGCTATTTACAGGTGCCAGCTGTGTCCGTATAGTGCTAGAGATGGTTCTCAGTTAACGGTGCACCTCAGAACACACACAGGTGGGCAGCATTGAAATTTTACCTTGTGTATGAGAAAATCTGTAAAAATATTTTTCCAGATTCAGACCTTCCAAGAAGTGTTTTCTTTTTACTTGTTGAAAACCTAAATGTTCTCACATTCATAACCAGTCTTCTTTTAGTAGTTCAAAAAAGCTGGAAAAGGAATAGCAATAAAGTTAAACAAATAAAAATTATACTGATAGAAATAGAGATTTTAGATGCCTCAGCTTTGACTTTGAAATTAAACAAAGTATTCTTATAATTTCTGATATTAATTAATGGTATTATTTCAGGAGATACTCCATTTCAGTGTATGATAGAAAACTGCTCTGCTGCATTCAAGACCAGTTCTGATCTCCGTCGCCATGAAAGACTTCATACTGGTGTGAAGCCATACAAGTGTTCAGCCTGTGATTATGCTTGTGCTATAAAGTGTAAGTTGTTGTATCAGCAAATAAGATTTAGAATTTTAACATTGCTTCTTAGGTATGCGCAAAGGCCAGTTATTTTTCTGTTTCCTGTTGTCACACCTCCATCAACACAGTAGTATATGAATTACATAACTAACTTTATAATGAAGCATATCGTGAAGCATGCGTGAGCGTATTTGATAGGAGTGAATGGAGACAAATGGTTTTTAATACTTGACATGCTGTTGGAGTGTGAGCAAAGTAACATTTATGAAGGGATTCAGGGAAACCGGCAGGCCGGACTTGAGTCCTGGAGATGAGAAGTACAGTGTCTGCACTCTGAAGGAGGGGTGTTAATGTTGCAGTTTTATAACTGTAGTGTAAAGCACCCCTCTGGCAAGACAGTGATGGAGTGAATGATGATGAAAGTTTTTCTTTTTCAGGCCACCCTCCCTTGGTGGGAATCGGCCAATGTGTTAATAAAAAAAAATAATAAAATATCTTTGTGTTGCTTCGATATACAGTAGTCCTCCTGTATCCTTGGGTGATAGGGTCCAAGGCCTACCACGGATGCCAGAAACCGCCGAGAGTAGTGAACCCTATATATAAGTCATTTTTTTTGTTTACATACATACCTATGATGCTCGGTGTTGGAAGGGTGTAGGGATGGAGGCTGGAAGAAACGAGGTGGTGTGATGGTGACTATGTGGGTGGCAGTGTTGGTGACTCAGTGTGGGTGGTAGCATAGATGATGGGTGACTGAGCAGGTGAGAGTGCAGTTGGTGTGTGCAGTAATTAGGGTGGTTAGTGGCTACATAACTAGGAGTGTAGATGGCATGTTAGGGTGTGTGGGCTGTGAAAATGGGTAAGGTGTGGGTGTGGGGCTGTGAGGGCTAAAAGCTGAGGAGGAGTGGTGAGTGAAAGCTTAACTTACTTGCTACACCAAAGGGGTACCACTAGGAAGTTTCTTTGAGCCCATGGTGACTTATTTTATAGTCGCACTCAATAAACAAGCACCAAACACAATGAATTAATTGTGAAATGTTTGGATGAGCGCACAGGGTAATGTTCATTCAAAGATAAACAAAGCCAGACTGACTCACGATGCCTGCGTGGGGAGGCGGACAGGTCTGGTACGCGCGAAAAGTACGATACTCGGGGCGTACGAAACTTGGGGTTCCATTGTACTTCCCATTTCCAGGACTCAAGTCCGGCTAACCGGTTTCCCTGAATCCCTTCACAAAATATTACCCTGCTCACACTCCAACAGCTTATATTATATTATGATTATTATTA
Organism: Cherax destructor; assembly: GCA_009830355.1. NCBI lineage: Eukaryota > Metazoa > Arthropoda > Malacostraca > Decapoda > Parastacidae > Cherax > Cherax destructor. The sequence continues at coordinate 125,760 of WNWK01004560.1, read as the reverse complement.
TAATCATAAGCTTAGGAGTAGAATTGATGGAAAATAAGTGGAAAATTGGTGTTTTATACTGGGAGAGATTGAAGGAAGGAGCACTGTCATGATGTTTCATATTCATAAATAATATTTTATTGTTTTTCTCAAAAGTGAGTTATTTTACTATCAGTAAAATTTTTGTCGTTATTTATCAATACCTGGAGTTTACCTGGAGAGAGTTCCAGGGGTCAACGCCCCCACGGCCTGGTCTGTGAATTTTACAAACATTATTCAGTTAGTTTATCTTTATTATGCACCCCATACCCATCCTGTGGGCGGTAGTCAAAAAAATTAGAAGTACATAATTGGTCCAGGGACTGGACTCCAAAGTTTTGATAGCTGAACAAGTTACAGCGGTAATGAACTAGATCTGGTCACAGTTATGACAAAGTTACAAAGGTAATGAACTCCAGGTAGAGCTGGTCACACTCATGACTAGTTACAAAGGTAATCAGGAATCATGGTTTTACACTCTCATGAAGGGAATTTGTAATAGCCTTTACTGTTTGTTTTATTTATTTTAAAATACGAAAAAAAAAATACAAAATTAAGAATTTTGGAGGATACAGTATAATATGTTGCTCATTTCCTTTTATACCATTTGTCTTTAGCCTTTACTTGTTCATTAACAATTTGGCACAAATTTTTACCAAGTTATTGTCATATTAAAAGTCATTACTATTTTTGTTTTTCTTTGTTTTTTGGCAAACTTCATGAAGTTTCTAGTATACACTTTGGACCACCTTCTTAACTTATAATAAAAAATAATTGAAATTGGACTTTAAAAATTTTCCTAGTCAAATCCTGCTCCCCTCCCTTCTTAATATTTTCGGGCCACTGTGGACCTCTGATAACTGAACCTGCGGATACAGGGAATTCTACTGTATTCTAATCCTTATTCTTTATTAATGCATTGCTTCTCATGCACTATTTTTCACTCACCCTGAGAGAGATACATGATAATATACTATATACCTGGAAAGTACTCGAGGACCTGGTCCCAAATCTGCACACTGCCATAACAACATACTGGAGTGAGAGATATGGGAGGAAGTGTAAAATGAACCCAGTGAGGAGCAGGGGTATGGTGGGGACAATAAGGGAGCACTGTATCAACATCCGGGGTCCCAGACTATTCAACACTTTACCAGAAGATATCCGAAACACGGCTGGAACAAGTGTAGAAGCCTTCAAGAGGAAACTGGACAAGTATCTTCACCAGGTGCCAGATCAACCAGGCTGTGATGGATATGTGGAGCAGCGGGTGTCCAGCAGCAACAGCCTGGTTGACCAGGCAAGCACCAGACGAGCCTGGCCCATGGCCGGGCTCAGAGAGTAGAGAAACTCTCGAAACTCTTCAAAGGTACCCTTTACACTTCTTGTATCTTTTTTCCTTTTTATCTGTCTACATGCTAGTTACCGTATTTTACGGAGTCGAAGGCGTTATTTTTTTCCAAAAATAAGTCTCGAAAATTTACCCAGCATCTTGAAGGCTGAAGTACCATTTTGTTTTTTCCAAAATTTAGCCCATCGGAATTGAGGGGATCCTCGACACCAGAGCGTCTTGTTTGCCATAAAATACGGTAAATGTGAAAATCATAGTGAAGACAATCTTTTTTCTAGTTAATTTGTACTACACCGACTGTCTCCCACCAAGGTAGGATGACTCAAAATAAGGAAACATTCAATATTATCCAGTAGCTATAGTATTACTAGAAGTGTGCAGACAAAATTCAGATTACCCTCAGAACTGCAACATCTGCATTTCTCCTTCAGTAGGTGGCCACTGTACTTTCCAACCCAAGGGCTTGACGGACTGACCACCTACTAAAGCTGAGGAACTGATCACCTCAAAACTATTACTACTTTACCATCTCTAGTGTTATATTTGTTTGTATTTGACTGAAGAAGCCTATTGTTGAGGGAAAATGTTTTGGCAATAAATATACCAAGTGTTGTACATGTCTTAATCATCAAGGATAAGTGACCCATCCACTTCTGAATTTTACTTGGTAATGGACGTGTGAGTTATACATTACTTCAACATGACACGTATATAGGTTGCATATTGCACGATTCAACTAACATACACCCTGTGTATATAAACGTGTACATGTATATGTGTGTGGCAGACATGGGTATGCTTTTTTATATGGATAGTGACAGCTGGGAGGGACAATTCTCAGCTGTCGTATCTGAGCTCCTCTGCAAAGACAGTGATTATGTATGAGTGTGGTGAAAGTGTTGAATGATGAAAGTATTTTCTTTTTTAGGATTTTCTTTCTTTTTGGGTCACCCTGCCTCGGTGGGAGACGGCCGACTTGTTGAAAAAAAAAAAAAATTAGGCTCTATGGAATAGGCTTTATTACTTTAAAGATAAAAATGAGGTGGGGAATGTAATCAGTAGGAATATAGGGACATAAAATGGTGTTACTTGAGTTAGTGTTGGTCACTGATTAAAACTATTTATAGGACCTATCAGAATGTGATAAATTAATTCTTTGTTTCAGCATCTTAATTGCCCTGGTGGAGTGGCAACTTGCACATCTTGCCCTCACTGGTTCATTAATACCTTTAATCATGCTTCCTCTGTATTGCTGCATGCACAGTTATGTGAAATTTTAGTTGATGACTCTATGAAGTTGACACCTCGGAATATTAAACATTTGCCCCTACCGTTCTTTTAACATGGCTGGGCTTTGCTTTACAATTTCTGTGGAAGTGCTTTTCATTTTCAGATTTATGAAGTATTTAATTTTACTTGGCAATTTATCTAATACATTGAAAATGTAAATTTGTAATATACTGTACGTATACCTTTTTTTTATTTTACAGCCAATTTGACAGTACACATGAGACTGAATCATTTCAAGGGGGCAAAATTCAGCTGCACCAAGTGTGAATTTCTGGGTAACAGTCGTAAGCAGCTGAAGGATCATGAAAAGTCCCATGCAAGTTAGTCCACACAGTGTCCAAACTTTTTTTATTGCATTAACAAGAATTTCTATGTGATTCAGTAATTGTTTGATATACAATTCAAGTTACTGATAGTGGAAATTAAATAGATTCTTCCCATGACTGTATGGCTTACACATGTTTATGGTATACACAGTATTTGGACTTGATATTCATTTGTCTTGTTTCTTGGTAGATGTGTTGTTGCAGTGTGACTTATGTGATCATGTGAGCACTAGTAGTACTGGCCTCAGGCAACACATGCTAATACATTCCCAAGAAAAACCATTTCAGTGCCGCTACTGCTCATTTACATGTAAAACTACTGGTAAGTACAGAACAGTATTTCATTTTTCTTTCAATTTTGTATTCAGTTATTCCTTGGCCTTCATATTTTAAAGGTACTGCGCTTCACTGAATTGGTAACTTCACCAAAGTACAGTGGTACCTCTACTTACGAGCAGCTCCCAACTTGAACAATTATGTAAGTGCTTTTGTAAGTGTATTTTTGGGGGTCTGAAATGGATTAATCTAATTTTCATTATTTATTATGGGAAAAAATTCCTTCGGTATCGGCACTTGAATAGCCGTCTGGAACGAATTAAGCTCGTAACTCGAGGTACCACTGTAGTTAAAAATTGGTTCAAACTCGAGTGAAAGTAAGCAAGTGTAGCCCTTGAGCATATTCTCTATGACAGAGAATAAGTTTTTGTTTTGTTGAAATAGAAGTTTTTATTCCTGGTTAGCTGCTACACTTGTAAAAACTGCACTAGAATGAAAAATCCTAACTTACCATCATCCCATGTAAACTTAGTGACCCACATATAAAGTTCTCAGCATATAACCATAACTATGCACAGTTGTACATTTAGTTATGAATGAAATACTCGTTACAACCACTTTGTTCTTTTCTGTTGTGTGAAAAGAAATAAATGTTTTAATGTACTGTAATAACTTTTCATGAGAAAATTTATGTAAATCCTAATTTTAACATTTTATAACATTTACTATAAATCTTCTATACATATATAGTACAGTGGACCCCCAAGTAACGTAAAAACTTCATTCCAGAAGCCTGCTCAAGTGCCATTACCGAACGAATTTACTCCCTTAAGGAATAATGTCACGTAGGTTAGTCTATTTCAGACCCAAAAAAATACGCTTCCACAAGCACTTACAATATTATACTTACATAATTGTACGATTTCCGGGGTGTTCGTTACTCGGGGGTCCACTGTATATATATTTACAAGTAAATACAAATTTGTGTTTTTTATAGGAAACCTTCGTTATCATGTTCGAAACAAACATGGCTGTGATGTGTCTGGTCGCAAACGAGGAACTACAGGTAACACTGTGGTAGGAGGCCGAGGCCGGAATGGCACAGGTGGCAACAGTGGAGGCAGGAGAGCCAACAGACCATCATGTTATCGCAGTTATAAATGCAGTGAATGTGGTAGTGGGTTTGTTCGGGAAGATTCGTATAGGTAAGAGTAATGTATGTTTAGCATTGTAGCTGTAATGGTTTGGATTGACATTAAATAATTTTCCATGTAAATAAAATTGATACTACTGTATCCTTTGAAGTCTTATACAACTACAGTGAAATTTATAAGATTTAGTTTTTTAAAAGGAAATCTTTTCCAGATCACATATGCGGCAACATGAGAAACACAAGATGGCCCAGGCTATATCAGGCAAAATGGAACCAGATGTGTTTAGTGTTGTAGTGCAGGTAATGCTCTGAATTATGCTGACCCTTCTGAGGCACCGTTAGTGTGTGTAGGGCTGAGCAGGGGTTGTTCAGGTGCTTTGAGCATTTAGAGAAGATGGAGCAGAATAGGATGACCAACAGTGTGGATAAATATGGAGTGGAAAGGATGAGGGATAGGGATTGAGGGAGGGGAAAGGGGTAAGAGAGGTTTTGAGCATCCAGCAGGCTTGTGTGAGCATTTTAGAATAGAGTGAGTGGAAACTAAGTGATATTTATTCCTTGATGTTTTGTTGAAAGTTGAGCAAGGTAATTGTGAAGGAATTCGGAAAACTGGTTAGCTGGACTTGAGCCCTGCAGGTGAGAGGTACAGTGCCTATACTCTGAAGGACGAGTGGGGATGTTGCACTTCAAAGGGTCATTTGTGTTGTGATGTCTGCACATTTCTGGCAAGACAGCTATTGAATCAGAGATAATGAATGTTTTCCTTTGTGGGTCACCCTCCTTTGGTGAGAGACGGTTGGAGTGTTAAACCCTTTCAGTGTCGGTCCCGTAATATTACGGCTTGAGAGCCAGTGTCGGTCCCGTAATACTACTACAAAATTCTAGCTCCTTCAAATCTGGTGGAAGAAAGCTGGTAGGCCTACATACGAAAGAATGGGTCTGCGTGGTCATTGTGTGCAGTATAAAAAAATCCTGCAGAACGCAGTGCATAATGAGGAAGAAAAAAAATCCGACTGTGTTTTTGGTTTAAAACAGCGATTTTGTGGTGTATTTTTGTATGGTATTTATGGATGTATTCTGATTTTCTTGGTCTCATTTGATAGAATGGAAGATATATTACAGAAATGGAGATAATTTTGATTGGTTTCACGATGAAAAGTACCTTGAAATTGAGCTCAAAGTAGCAGAAATGTTCAATTTTTGCCGATGTTCAAGAGTAAACAAATGTCCAGTGTGTGTCCAACTGGCCAATCTAATACCAGTCACAAATGGGTTGACATTATTTATAGTACAATTATTATAATAATGCAGTAGTCTGCATAACAGTAAATCTTTTACAGTGGAACCTCGGTTTTTGTATGTGAAACTATAGTTATTCTCTATAAAATGTATTTTTTTTTAATATTTTTGGGTGTCTGGAACAGAATAATTGGATTTGCATTATTTCTTATGGGAAATATTGCTTCTGTTTTCGTACGATTCGATTTATCGTCAGACTTTTTCGAACGGATTAATCACGAAAGCCGAGGTTCCACTGTATGTATTTTTGTGAGAAAAATTCAAAATGGAAAACAAGAGTAATATAAGAGGGGCCTGGAGACGTGACTAATGAACAGAGAAAATGTTATTTTAGTGCCAGGAATGTCTGCCTTGTTTATTCTGGAGTCTATTTTGAAATTGGCATCTTTTGAAATTTGTGTGAAGTTGGCCAAATTGCCAATTTCTGATCACTTTATTGGGTAGTTGAAATCGGTAAATGGGCGGTTTCTTGTACTCAATCGATAGAACAAATGGAGTTCTAGCGAAATAGCTATGATTTTAGTCGACTGGAACAATGGAATTGGCCAAACATAGGGCTCAAAATGGGCAAAATCGCCGATGCGTAAATATTGCCGAGATCGCTAACTTCGTGAGAGCGTAATTTCGTAAGTTTTCCAGCAAATTTTGTACTTTTGGTGTCATTACCACCGGGAAAAGATTCTCTATCATTTCATAGGAATTTTTTTTTTTTTTAAATTTTTCGACACAGCGAGTTAAGGATCAGGTGTCTCGACACTAAAAGGGCTAAAAATAAATAAATATACTCTGGGTTTTCTTCTTACTGGTTCTTGTTTTTGTTTATTTCCACTTATCTCCATGGGGAAGTGGAACAGAATTCTTCCTCCGTAAGCCATGCATGTCATAAGAGGTGAATAAAATGCTGGGAACAAGGAGCTAGTAACCCCTTCTCCTGTATATATTACTAAATTTAAAAGGAGAAACTTTCGTTTTTCCTTTTGGGCCACCCTGCCTTGGTGGGATAAAAAGTGATGTGGGATGAAAGAAAGTACTGAGGGTGGATTTTATCAGATGAAGAAAATGAATTTAATAATGCTATGAGACAGGAAGTGAATTGTTTTGTAGTACATACATCAAGATAATAAGTAATTTACCAGTGTATAGTATTAAAAGATAGTGTAGTGAAACCTTAACAAGAGGGAAGAGTAGTGTAATATCACATAAAGCCAAGTCTAAATGGTTAACAGAAATCTAAATAGCCAGTCAAAAGTTTATTGTAGTGATAGCTTCTACAAAGCACATTTGCCTTTGTTAAACATTTTAAGGATATTTTGCTAAATTGGTAATGTGACATTGTACAGGATGAAGGTTTAATTGGTGTGGAGCAGCCAGCAGGACCAGACGATCCCACAGCCACAAACGGGGGTGTCACCACATTCCAAGCTATTCACCGAATACCATCAGAATCTTTACAACCCGGAACTCTTATTTCTCAGAGTGCTGTAAGTATACTATTTACATTTACTCGTTAGGCTCCTGGCCATTATCTTTCCATTATTGCCAAGTGTGAGGAACCACACTCTCACATTGATAAATTGGCCACACTGACACCATATGAAAAATACCTGACATCTCTGCAAGGAGTGCCAGGTAGCTCTTAAAAATTCACTATAGATTCAGAGCAGCAGAATTCACTTTCAGCATCTTCAGTGCCTTGAAGCATCCACTGTCTTCTTTGCCAAAAGTCCCACCAATAATGCAGATTATGAATTTTTAACAGAAGCTAATCTATTGCATCAACTATGGTAGTATATTACTTTTAGACTTCACTACCCTTAACCCCACTAACCTTATTTTTTATTTATTAACACATCGGCCATTTCCCACCAAGACAGGGTGGCCCGAAAAAGAAAAACTTTCATCATCATTCACTCCATCACTGTCTTGCCAGAGGCATACTTACACTACAGTTATAAAACTGCAACATTAACACCTCCTCCTTCAGAGTGCAGGCACTGTACTTCCCAACTTCAGGACTCAAGTCCAGCCTGCCGGTTTCCTTGAATCCCTTCATAAATGTTACTTTACTTCCACTCCAACAGCACGTCAAGTATTAAAAACCATTTGTCTCCATTCACTCCTATCAAATACGCTCACGCATGGTTGCTGGAAGTCCAAGCCCCTTGCACATAAAACATCCTTTACCCTCTCCCTCCAACCTTTTCTAGGCCGACCCCTACCCCGCCTTCCCTCCACTACAGATTTATACACTCTCGAAGTCATTCTACTCTGTTCCATCCTCTCTACATGTCCAAACCACCTCAACAACCCCTCCTCAGCCCTCTGGATAATAGTCTTGGTAATCCCTCACCTCCTCCTCCTAATTTCCACACTACGAATTCGCTGCATTATATTCACACCACACATTGATCTCAGACATGACATCTCCACTGCCTCCAGCCTTCTCCTTGTTGCAACATTCACCACCCATGCTTCACACCCATATAAGAGTGTTAGTATAACTATACTCTCATACATTCCCCTCTTTGCTTCCACGGACAAAGTTCTTTGTCTCCACAGACCCCTAAGTGCACCACTTACCATTTTACCCTTATCAATTCTATGATTCACCTCATCCTTCATAGACCCATCTGCTGACACGTCCACTTCTATATATCTGAATACATTCACCTCCTTCATACTCTCTCCCTCCAATCTGATATCCAATCTTTCATCACCTAATCTTTTTGTTATCCTCATCACCTTACTCTTTCCTATATTCACTTTCAATTTCCTTCTTTTACATACTCTACCAAACTCATCCACCAACCTCTGCAACTTCTCTTCAGAATCTCCCAAAAGCAGTGTCATCAGCAAAAAGCAGCTGTGACAACTCCCACTTTGTGTTAGATTCTTTATCTTTTAACCCCACACCTCTTGCCAACACCCGAGCATTCACTTCTCTTACAACTCCATCTATAAATATATTGAACAACCATGGTGACATCACACATCCTTGCCTAAGGCCTACTTTTACTGGGAAATAATCTCCCTCTCTCCTACATAATCTAACCTGATCCTCACTATCCTCGTAAAAACACTCTTCACTGCTTTCAGTAACCTACCTCCTATTCCATACACCTGCAACATCTGCCACATTGCCCCTCCTATCCACCCTGTCATATGCCTTTTCCAAATCCATAAATGCCACAAACACCTCTTTACCCTTATCTAAATACTGTTCAGCTACATGTTTCACTGTAAACACTTGGTCTACACACCCCCTACCTTTCCTAATACCTCTACCCTTAAAACTTAAGCAACCCTTAAGCAGTATGGCCCCTTTAGGTTTAGCTCTTAACTTGATGATAATAATAATAATAATGTCCCATATAGGTTTGGAGCTTGTTTTCAGAAATAGTAATAATACTTGTTGCAGCATTAACTAGAGTACATACGTATATTGATCTAATGTCGGTCATACATTGACTTCATATAGGTACTCTCACATTCTGAAATATATAGTAAACTATTATTATTATTTATTATTCAGTATTCACAGAAGTGCTAAACCCATATGGGTCATGTAGTGCTATAGTATCCTGAACTTTAAATTTATATTGCAGGTGTCAGCTGGTGCAGGAACCCATGGTGGTGAAAATAGTGTTAATGGCTACAGTTCATATGTCATTACAATTGATGGGATATCTACAGTTTTTTCCAACCCTGTTCGTCTAACTAATAATACAGTCGCTACAGAAGCTGGAGATCCACTTCCTGGGACAGTGCAAGTTATAACAGGAGATCTCATCACTTCACAAGGCTCTAAAATCTCAACTGCTCATCAGACCTACGACCTTAATGAAGATGACAAATCGTCCGCTACTCAGCATGGATATGAAATAGAACAAGACAAAGTCAGTCAGACACAGCAACTATATGACCTAACTTCTGGGGAAAAGGTGGAGCCAAATCAGACAAATTTCAGTCATTCACAAGACCAAGTACATGCAAGTTCAAGTAGGGAATACATGGGACACTCAAACTCCCAAGATATACAGCCAAATGTACTTGTGGAGCAACAAGGAATGGATGATAATTTGGATAATTCTATTCATGTACATAATCTTTCTGCCAAACCTAAAACTGAATAGTAATAATTAAATTGTTCCCTCAAGAGAGGTACCTTTGATTCAAATTGGAATGCCTCCCATTCCCCATATTATAAATGGTATACAATATCATGAAATTGATGAATAAGACATATGCAACACTTAGTTACCTTTATTGATGAGACATTTTTGTCTGCTCGACAGGCTTCATTGGTTGAATAGAGGCAATTGCAACTTTAGAGACTAGAGTTGTAGAAGTAGTTTGAGGTGATCATTCCCTGAACCTTGATAAGAGACTTTTCTTCCATCAAGGCTGCAGGACATATCACTTCAAACTGCCTCTCCACTTCTACTGTCTCCAGGATTGTAATTACCTCTATTCAACTGCTGAAACCTGCCAAGTGGCAGGAGAAACATTTCAAAAGTAAAATTGCTAAAGTGTTGCATATGCCTCGCTCTGCTAGATGACCCCCCTACAAGTTCAGCGCTTCCCAATTACACAAATATAAAGATGTAATTTTCATTTCATAAATAACCTGCACTTAGGAGATGAGACATGTGATGTTTCAGTCCATCCTTGCCCATAGTCAAATAACAACTAAGAGAAAAAGCAGCAAAGACCAAAAGATAGGTCAGGAGGAGGGAAGGGATGGCAGTGGTGGTGGTGGTAGTAGTAGTACAAAGAATAAAGGAGCATTGCACAAGACCTAACCCCTGTGGTTTAGTGCTTCTTTTGATTATAATAATAATAATAATGTACAAGACCTATGGCCCATTTGGGCAGGAGTAGTGGTAAAGTAATGAGTAAATTACATCTCGAGACAGTAGATGCGCTGTATGACTCTTGTGGGTTTAGCACTTAGTTTTCATTATAATAATAGAGACAGTAGAGATCAAAGTAACTCAATACAGACATCTGTCCACAAGGGGCAGAGGAACACTGCAGTAGGCCTGCTAGTCCATTCTGGGAAAGAAAAGGAAGTAGGGAAGGGGAAATTCAGAAGATAGAAAAGGCAAAGGAAATACAGACAGGTGAAGAGGAAGCAAAGGTCATGTCACAAGTGCTCTGATTAGAGCATTTCATAATGCACTTAGAGAGGCAGGCATCTACAGAAACAAAGCCAGAACTAAGATTCTTGTTCTGAATGTTGTGTACAAGAGCTGATTCAACAAGACTGTCTGGGGAGGCTAGAAGAAGGATAGATAGTTTTAGCAGAGGACCAGTTAATAGGATGACTGTGATCTGTCATTTCAGAAACGAACCTAGTTAGTGTTGACAAGATGAACACTAAAGTTGTCCTTTTTTTAAGCCTCTCGAGCAGAGCATTCAATTTCACCAAAGTATTGGAGAGGACAATATAAGTGTTCACATTACCACTACTAACACCTCTTTTATCCATCATGTTAAGAGTTCATGGCTATTCTGTTAATTGGTCTAATGCTAAAACTTATTATTCTAGACTTAGCAGATGCCTTCTTGTTGAATCCGCTATTATACACATTTCTATCATGAACCTTAGTCCTGAATTTTGTTTCTGTAGATGCCTGCCTTTCTCAATACATTTTCAGAACACTCATGACATGACTTGATCTTTACTTCCTTGTTTTCCTTTCTTCTTGACCTGTCATTTGTACAGTGGTACCTCGGTTTATGAGCTTAATTCATTCCAGGCTATTCGAGTGCCAATACCGAACGAATTTGTTCCCATAAGGAATAATGTAAATTAGATTAATCCATTTCAGACCCCCAAAAATACACTTGCAAAAGCACTTACAAAAATACTTACATAATTGTTTGAGCTCTTCTTGACCTGTCATTTGTACAGTGGTACCTCGGTTTATGAGCTTAATTCATTCCAGGCTATTCGAGTGCCAATACCGAACGAATTTGTTCCCATAAGGAATAATGTAAATTAGATTAATCCATTTCAGACCCCCAAAAATACACTTGCAAAAGCACTTACAAAAATACTTACAAAATTGTTTGAGCTGGGAGCTGCTCGTATGCCGAGGTACCACTGTAGTACAGTGGTACCTCGGTTTACGATGGTCCCCAAAATCGCCCTTTTATGTAAGTTTATTTTTTTAAATGCTTTTGTAAGTGTATTTTTGGGGGTCTAAAAGGACTAGTCTATTTTACATTATTCCTTATGGGGATAAATTCGTTTGGTAATGGCACTTGAACAGCATTCTGGAACGAAAAAATATCGTAAACCGAGGTACCACTGTATTTGCTTTTCTCATCTTTAAACTTTCCGTTTTCTTCCTTCCTTTCCTTTCCAAGCATGGGCCAGTTGGCCTACTGCAGTGCTCATCTGCCCCTTGAGCACAAGTGTTAGTGTTGAGATATTTTCATCTTCACTGCCTTGATGTAATTTACTCTCATTACTCTTATCATTAGTCCTAACCAGCGTGGGCTAATAGGTCTCCTGCGGTGCACCCCAATTCTTTTCTTTTTGGTACTAGGACTATTATTGCTACCATAATTCTTTCAGTACTACTACTACTACACACTACTCCCTTTTGACCTGTCTTATGGTCTCCTCTGCTTTTTCTTCTTAGTTTTGACCATGGGTATGTGGCACTGAATCATTCTGGAAGCTAGATACAGAACTGTCTGAAGTTTGTTACGACAAACACCTGAAATTAGCAGATTATTCCTAAATCAAATAACCTGTAATTATAAGTATTTCACAAATATAAAGTGTAAACACTCAACGTTAACATAAATAACACGCACATACTCACTTTGTATACTATATTCTGATGAATATATATATATATCTTGGTGTGCATTGAGAGCAACAGTGTACAACATACACAGGAGGGCCCCGCTTTTAGAACAGGTTAGGTTCCGGGCTACTGCTGTAAAGTGAAAATAGCTGTAGAGAGAATCAAAGCCTTTTTTCACTTTCAAATGCATATAAAAGCCTGATAACATGTTTGCACTATCATCCAATACACATTCACCCTGAGAGGTGTACATATACAGTACATACAGTACTAAAAATTTACTTAAATCCCTATTTTAGGGGTTAAAGTATTCTTGATTGGGGGCAAACAGGTTGCATGCAGCCTTAATGACCCATTGAGTAGGTGATAGACATTAAACCAAATTAATCAACCAGTCAGTAAATAAGAGTTATTCATAGCCAGTTGTGCATAGTCACTGCAGTATCAAGGTAACTCAAAAACAAGAAAGTAACACATCAAAGTATATTTCTACTACTTGTAGATGATTCTGTTGGGGAGGATCTGTTCCAGAAACAGAAGCATACAAATAGGTCAGAAGAAGTTGCTTGTGTTCATATTGTAATAAATTGAACTAATTTGTGGCATGAGCAGGGGTCTGCCACCATACAATTTTCATGCAACAGTACAGTATATTCCAACGTATTGCATATATTAAACCAATAAAGCTTACATCCATATGTGTATTTGCTCAAGAGATTACAAAAAAACCTATTTAGTTATTCTTTCTCCAAATTGTTATCTTTCTTTTGCAAAATCTGAGGCAATTTACCTGAATTCTGTCTCCATCCCATAGGTTTATTGTTGAGGCCTGAACAGTGATCCACAGTGAACCAAAATGTTGTGAATTTCCTCTCAAGTGCAGGTTATTTGTTAATTGTTTCAGCCCTAGAAATGTGATTTATATTTTTCATCCAATATCCTTAATCTTAAGAAATTCAGCTAATGTAAATAGTTTGCCTAAACACCCGTCGTGGTGTCGTACACGATCAAATTACTGGATTTAAGGATTTTATCTTTTTAACATTAAAAATGTAAATAGTATGAATTTCTAGTGACATCGAAACCTGCTTTAAAGTTAGGTTTTAATGTCATAAGTTTCTATATTTATATAAAAAATGCTGTATGACCCCTGTGGTTTAGCGCTTCTTTTGATTATAATAATATATAAAAAATATGTGCCTCTTGATAGACAAGTGCGCTTGTTCTTGAATATAACAATGATGATAATATAGAAATTGGTTGTGATATATTTGATAAAAAGTGAAGAAAAGATTCCAAAAATATAAGTAGACTGTTTGGAAAAGTTAAATTTTTTTATGAATATATTTTTAATAAGTATTTTTTATTGATGATCCATGGAAATAATAATGTGAAGAAAGTAAATGGGGGCAAACCTTTCCTTCATTTGTTTTTTTTGTGTTTTTTTTTGCTTCACTGTAATACCATTTAATAGCCTGCTTTATTTTCTCTACATCAGCATTGCAATAAATAATGTTGCTGTTTAGTCTTTTTTTTTTTTATTTCCTCCTTTATTGGTGCTTTTTCACATTTCTTCTCTACTGTCCACATCAAAACACTACTGCCCTTAGTAACCTACCAAGTATTCCATAAACTTGTAACATTTGCCAGGCTACTCTATCAGACTTTCTAAAGCCACAAATGCAACAAGCAGCATTTTACTTTTATCTAAGTACTGCTCTATACTGTAGTAACCCCTTGTAAGTGTGACTTGATAATAAAAGGCTCTTATTCCACGGATCAAACCCGATTACTTCCCATTCCTCAGGCACAATAACCCTTATGGGTTTAGCACTTCTCCAAAAATATATTCATGGGAAAGCATTTATCCCATATGGCTCATGCAGTGCCTGAGGAATAGGAGGATCTAGGCTTGATCCAAGGGAGTGCAATTCCAGTTCCAGTTCACCAGCATCAAGGCAACTCTCCCTTGAAAGAACCAGAACTAAATGGAGAGGTACAGTCAAGGGACTAAAAAGGGTTCATACACTCTGGTACCTGCTTAACCTAAGGCAAATATGATACCTCACCACAAACTGCTGGTAGGCTAAGGACTACCACACATCCCCAAACTGTTGGTACCCACAATCCATACATAAACACACTTGGGCAGCAAATACACGAGTAGGCCAGCACGGGATCCACCACCAGACAACTTACTGTTTATACAAGCAATGAAAAGGTGAGTGAGTCAGGTGGGGGCCAATACTAAGCCACCTCTATCCTCCACCACCCTTCCCAAAGGAGGTACCTTCATGATGGTACCTACATGGAAGGAATTGAACCTGTCCTCTTTCTTGGACTGAACTTGATTACCTACCACTTTCTCAGGCACTATATGACCCATTCAGTTTTAACACTTTCTCCTAAATACTGTATAACAGTTACTATTTGATTATAATAATAATGTATAATAGTTTACCAGTACCCAGCCATCCACATGCCACAAGTGTTGCTCACTACAATGCCACAGTTTCAGGAAAACACTCGACTTCTACACCATCAGAAATGATGAGTGCTGTATCTAATTTTATAGCAAAAATGAATACTGTACAGAGTACTCACCTGAGAGGCATCCCTCTCTTTCCTGACATCCATTTTTGTCCTTCTCTTTCCCATTGGATCTGATAACTCTGCATGTCTACTAGTCTATTTGTGGCTGCAGGGGCCAAGTCTCAGCTCCTGGCCCAGCCTCTGCTGGCTCGTACTGGATTTTCATTCTTGGTTGCACGAGCCTTATTATACCTATTCTTAAACCACCACTTCACGATTGTGGTGTTACAGGTGCCTGAGTGTAGGGTGTGGTGATGGTAACAAGTGTGTGGTGTGGGGAGGTTGTTTTGATGGTAACAAGTGTGTGGTGTGGGGAGGTTGTTTTGATGGTAACAAGTGTGTGGTGTGGGGAGGTTGTTTTGATGGTAACACGTGTGTGGTGTGGGGAGGTTGTTTTGATGGTAACATGTGTGTGGTGTGGGGAGGTTGTGGTGATGGTAACAAGTGTGTGGTGTGGGGAGGTTGTTTTGATGGTAACAAGTGTGTGGTGTGGGGAGGTTGTGGTGATGGTAACAGGTGAAGGGTAATTGAATGTTCAAGCTGTAGTGGGAGAGAGATGTGGCAGAGGTGGTGTGCACCTTGGCATGTGGACACTAAGGCAACAATGTTAGATCAATTGCTATCAAATAAATGTGAGCCCACCACACATGAATATACACAGAATATCAATGTATATAGTCAAAAATTTAAGAGAAAAAGATATTTTAAATTTAGTTATAAGAAAATTGTAATTAATTCTTTTAGACACAGTTTTTTACTAATTCTACCAAACAAGTACAAGCCTTCACCACACACATACAATGAACATGCACAAAAAATCAATGCATTTAGTGAGAAAAATAAATATTTTTGTCAAATGACTTGTATGAATGTTTGCACTTATGAAAAAGTATCTGGAAACTTGTGCTTGTAACGAAGTAACCAATTCCAAAGTGCCTGTAGGAGCCATACAGCCTGGGAAATGGGAGGCAATAAGGTATGATCCAAGGAAAGGGAGGACAGGTACAATTCCTTGGTTCATAAACCCTTCACCTGCAACAGGGAACCTCCAGCGAGAGGCAGTTCATAACTCTTTAAGTTCATATATCAGGAACCTTTTTATATGCCAGTCTATATGAGCAGTATATATACAGAGGCTGTGCTACCCACAGCATCATTGAAGACATCAGTCTCTTCCTCATGGTTATTAGACCCTACTGCTAAGGGACACTACTTGCTGAAGGACAAGAGGACCAAGCATGGGATGATATGAACTGGATACCGTGCCTGCTACCACATGGAGACCATTGTACTAGAGCCATATGCAGTTAGAATGTTTGCCTGAGCTGGTGCACAGACCCTCTTCCACAATACAGCCTCAACACCTGCCCAACCATCCAACGTGGGCAGCCCCTCTTGAATCCCTTCTGTGGGAGAAGCTGATGACTCATGTGGAAGACCTATGCTGGTGGCAGTTATTGGTCAGGAATCTTACCATCAACCGAGACAGGGAAGTCCCTTCCGAAGAGTGCTGTCAAACATTACCTGCTGGGTAATAGAAAGCAACCCAAGCCCACCATGACAAGGTTGCTACCTCAGGAGAAAGAAGTGCATTCGGTAGTTGAATTTCCACTTTACGTCCCTGTCTGCAGTTCATCATTTCCTCTACCGAAGGGAGATAAACTGAAAAAAAAGAAATATGGAAGTTGGGTTATGGTAGAATGAGATGATTCATTCACTCAGAATAAATGTTTGAATAGAGAAGAAGCTGTATAGTATATGAAGTAAATAATGAAAAAGAGGGAATAAAAGGGAAGAAAGAAGTATGACAGGCATAATGGGAAAAAGAATGAAGGCTAAAAATATAAGTGAAGGATAAAAGAAATAAAATGAGTGAGAGGTGGTAAGGTGGACAGGGGGTGAGAATGGAGGATAGGAGAGAAGAGTAAGGATAAATAGGAAAGAGTATTGAAGAAAGTTGTCCATATTGCAAATAATTACAGCCTCTCCTTACTTAGCGATGTACAGTGGAACCCCGGTTAACAAAAAAAATTCATTGCAGAAGCCTGCTCAAGTGCCATTACCAAACGAATTTACTTCCTTAAGAAAAAATGTCATTTAGGTTAGTCTATTTCAGACCCCCCCAAAAATACACTTCCACAGGCACTTACAATATTATACTTACATAATTGCACGATTTCCGGGGTGTTCGTTAACCGGGGTTCCACTGTACTCATTTACCGATGACTCGGACTTACAACGGGCTCTCTGACCAGTATGCATACCTAAATAATGTATATATTAGAGCTGATTTCTTCTATTCTGTTTATTACAATATATGTACAGTACACTACTGTATAAACATTTAAGAATATACCAGAAATGTTATAAATGGTGCAAGGGTGACATTAAAACAATATCAAAGATGGCTGACACAAACCCACTACCATTATAGTATGCTCCTCACTTAGTGACAAATTTGTTTACTGATGTGGTCTTAGGAACTGAGCTCCGTCGTTAAGTGAGGAGAGGCTGTATTACATTCATGAGGTGGGGAAAGTGCTATACCCTTAGGGACCATACAGTGCCTGGGAGGATATAGAAGGCACTCAGGTTTAATTCAAGGAAGGAGAAGTCAGGTCCATCTCCTTGCATCAAGAGTTCTTCACCAGCATCAAGAAACCTCCCTCGAGGGATCGAACTGGTTTGTAAGCATTTATCATGATTTAATATATTCTGTACTGGAAGGACTCAAGTGTGATGCTCAATGTGTAGATCAGTGTCACTGATCAAGGTAGATACATCGCGCACACATTTAGCGAATAATAAATAACCCAAAGTTTAAAGATACTGCTGGGATTACTGACTATAATGACATTTTCAGTGTACATTAACTAATAACCTAAATTTTTCCATTTCTTTAGAAGGATACTTCACTCGTGATCCAAGAAGAAACCTGCGTAGAGAGTTACATTTTTAAGTGCATTCTTGCAAAATAAACAAGGATATGCAAACTACAAAACATTTCACATCTGTTTATTTGAATACACCAAAGTACAAAGATTTGTGATTGGTCGAGCATTAACTGGAATGTGGTAATCAAATAAAAGGCACATGCCTAAAGGCTTCCAGAGGATTGGAGGAGAATTGGTCCAAGATATTCTATGTTCAGCATGCGACCCTTTAATGTTACTGCATTTGGTTAGAAAATTATAAGAGAAGAGGACATCAGCACATTCTGTTCTCAGATACACTCGTCATATTATATATACGTATATGTATGCAAAACATCCACGGGATGGGGGGTGGGGTGGGGGCGTTGAATGATAGCGCCTTTGCTTGTGCAAAGGTGCTTCCAGTGATTGTATTTGCTTGGACCTCCTCCTGTTTTCTGCAATACTGCAAGCTCCTCATGTGTTGATTGCAACACGAAAGGCCTAGAGCTATCATTCAACTCCCCCGCAGTGGTTGTTTTGCATCTTGTATTGCTTCTTCACGATTTTTGCATAATATATATGTATACATGTACATGTATGTGGTCAATTGAGTTACAATGGTCTTAAATCATAATAATTTTGAGTTACTTTTTACCCCCCATAAAGGAATTTAGTTTCGAGTTGTGATGAAATATTTGAGATAATATACAAGCATTTGTGAGTTACACTACATTTTGTGTTACCAAGTCATTATGGCCCCAAAAATGTACAGTAAACCAGTAAACAGGCAATTTCTCTCAAAATCAAATAAACTGTGAAAAACATGATACATAAGTATGACTTTTTACAGTCAACCATCTCTAATATCAAACAAAAAGACATTATAGAGGATATTAAAGTGGCTTATGAATATAAGATAGTGATAAAAGAGATGGTGAAAGCTAGTGATAAAAGAAAGAGATGGTGAAAGTTAGTGACAAAAGAAAGATGGTGAAAGCTAGTGATAAAAGAGATGATGAAAGCTGGTGATAAAAGGAAGAGATGGTGAAAGCTAGGGATAAAAGAAAGAGATGGTGAAAGCTGGTGATAAAAGAAAGAGATGGTGAAAGCTGGTGATAAAAGAAAGAGATGGTGAAAGCTAGTGATAAAAGAAAGAGATGGTGAAAGTTAGTGATAAAAGAGATGGTGAAAGCTAGTGATAAAAGAGATGGTGAAAGTTAGTGATAAAAGAGATGGTGAAAGCTAGTGATAAAAGAGATGGTGAAACCTAGTGATAAAAGAAAGATGGTGAAAGCTAGTGACAAAAAAAAGATGGTGAAAGCTAGTGATAAAAGAGATTGTGAAAGCTAGTGATAAAAGAGATTGTGAAAGCTAGTGATAAAAGAAAGAGATGGTGAAAGCTGGTGATAAAAGAAAGAGATGGTGAAAGCTGGTGATAAAAGAAAGATGGTGAAAGCTAGTGACAAAAGAAAGAGATGGTGAAAGCTGGTGATAAAAGAGATGGTGAAAGCTGGTGATAAAAGAAAGAGATGGTGAAAGCTAGTGATAAAAGAAAGAGATAGTGATAAAAGAAAGAGATAATGAAAGCTAGTGATAAAAGAAAGAGATGGTGAAACCTAGTGATAAAAGAAAGAGATGGTGAAAGCTAGTGATAAAAGAGAGATGGTGAAAGCTAGTAATAAAAGAAAGAGATGGTGAAAGCTGGTGATAAAAGAAAGAGATGGAAAGATGACAGTTGTTATTGTGTATAAGAGAGAAGTAGATGAAGGGAGATGCAGAGTCTTAAGTTATTTCTGTTAATGTTTCACTGCAAACTGCAGTCAAAGTTGCATTCCGGCGTCTTGCAACCAATTACCATAAAGCCAGGTACTCTGGGGTTTCAATCATGATAGTTTTGAAGTACGATATGTATTCTGGAACGTATTAATATTGTAACTCAAGGGACCACTCCACGTGCGCGTGTGTGTACTCACCTAATTGTGGTTGCAGGGGTCGAGTCATAGCTCCTGGCCCTGACTCTTTACTGGTCACAACTAGGTCACTTTCTCCCTGCTCCATGAGCTTGATCATACCTCTTCTTAAAGCTGTGTATGTGTGAGTGTGCATGTGTATGTAACCAGTATCTAGTCAATTTGAACAGACATTTTTTAATTATTTTTTTATTATATAATCAAGTACATACATTTACTGTACTGTTACACAGTAAAAATTCAATTGAAACTATCGGCATAACACTGCAGCTGAATTATCAGATTTAATGGCAATTAAAACTTAAGAAGGAGAGACGTTCTCCTTTATAAAAGTTACTCTGTGCAGTGTACAGCAGTGTACAACAGTGTCACTGTGGATCAGCAGTGTACAACAGTGTCACTGTGGATCAGCAGTGTACAACAGTGTCACTGTGGATCTGCAGTGTACAACAGTGTCACTGTGGATCTGCAGTGTACAACAGTGTCACTGTGGATCTGCAGTGTACAACAGTGTCACTGTGGATCTGCAGTGTACAGCAGTGTCACTGTGGATCTGCAGTGTACAACAGTGTCACTGTGGATCTGCAGTGTACAACAGTGTCACTGTGGATCTGCAGTGTACAACAGTGTCACTGTGGATCTGCAGTGTACAACAGTGTCACTGTGGATCTGCAGTGTACAACAGTGTCACTGTGGATCTGCAGTGTACAGCAGTGTCACTGTGGATCTGCAGTGTACAGCAGTGTCACTGTGGTCTGCAGTGTATAACAGTGTCACTGTGGATCTGCAGTGTACAGCAGTGTACAACAGTGTCACTGTGGATCTGCAGTGTACAGCAGTGTACAACAGTGTCACTGTGGATCTGCAGTGTACAGCAGTGTACAACAGTGTCACTGTGGATCTGCAGTGTACAACAGTGTCACTGTGGATCTGCAGTGTACAGCAGTGTCACTGTGGATCTGCAGTGTACAGCAGTGTTACTATGGATCTGAAGTGTACAGCAGTGTCACTGTGGATCTGCAGTGTACAAATGTCACTGTGGATCTGCAGTGTACAGCAGTGTCACTGTGGATTTGCAGTGTACAACAGTTTCACTGTGGATCTGCAGTGTCACTGTTGGTCTGCAGTGTACAACAGTGTCACTGTGGATCTGCAATGTACAACAGTGTCACTGTGGATCTGCAATGTACAACAGTGTCACTGTGGATCTGCAGTGTACAAGTGTCACTGTGGGTCTGCAGTGTACAAGTGTCACTGTGGGTCTGCAGTGTACAACAGTGTCACTGTGGATCTGCAGTGTACAGCAGTGTCACTGTGGATCTGCAGTGTACAACAGTGTCACTGTGGATCTGCAGTGTACAAGTGTCACTGTGGGTCTGCAGTGTGCAGCAGTGTCACTGTGGGTCTACAGCAGAGGGCAGTTTTGCAGCTTAATTTCACTTATATCAAGTGTTGTGTTGCTACAGCATGACTACACACCATTCATTCTACGCTAACAAACGCCACACGATTTACAATGTGTAGGAGCTACTGCGCTGAACTAGATTTTAAAATTTTCCTCAGTAGTTGGTTAGAAGGACATAAGTGAGGCCAGTGTGTGGTAAGGTGAATAACCGCTGACAGCTTGACGGAAATGACCACTGACAGCTTGACGGAAATGACCACTGACACCTTGACGGAAATGACCACTGACACCTTGACGGAAATGACCACTGAAAACTTGAGAGAAATGACTGCTGACAGGTTGACAGAAATGACAACTGACATCTTGACAGAAATGACCACTGACAGCTTAACAGAAATGGACACCTTTAATGAAGACATTCTAGTCCTTGGACTTCGATCACATTAAATGTATCTGAAATGATCAAGAGTCAAGGATTGAAACATCTTCAATAAATTTGTCTTAAGTGAATACAGTCATAACAAACTTCCCATAGCAGACAGACAAGCATGAAGAGCAAACCTTTATCTGGACAACATCTCACTCTAAGAAGAGCTTTTTAAAGTAATTTCTTGAAAAGTTCTAATTAAGAGTGAAACATCCAAATAAAAACGGCATTTTCTGGATGTGCCTCTGTCCGCATTCATGAAGAACAATTTAACATAGACACAAACCCCAGCACTAGACGTTCAGTCAAGTATTTAATGTAATGAAATGCATTACTGCATTTGGTTTAATAAATTCATGACAATAGTATAATAAAAACATTTTTAAAGTCCATATGACTGGCACAAACTTCAAGTTTTTTATAGACAAAAGGTCGGAAACTATTGCCTTGCATTACTGCACCCAGTATAAATGTTAAATTATGCAGGAACTCAGAAATTACAACAATGCTCAATTTCTTAATAAAATTCGTATTTAAAAAATTAAATTTTGATTACAGTATCATGTTATTGCATATGTAATGCCTGTGTAAATATTTGAAACAATCTTGTATGTTCAGTTCGAATCTTGGTTGAGTAAGAAATGATTAAGTAGATAGATTTTAATAGGAACTTCTACTATATACAGTAAACCCTTTCATAATGCTGGGGATGTGGTCCTACGAATCGAGTTGTGTAAAATAATGTTATGGTGAAGAACATATGGAAAAAATAGAGTAAGGTTCTTGAGACAAAAATAATAAATTTAATTTTGCCTTTCATTCTAATAGTTATTGCTTATTGATATGAAAGTGTGTGGAGATGGTTGATGTGGCCCTGCTGCACTGAGCTAAATATGGCAAGATTTATCGTCTCAACACTAGGTACACACGTAAACATCATAAAAATAAAAGCCACATTTTCTTGTACTGAACATGGGACTTCACCACCTCTGTGACAAGCACGCATATACTAAAGATAAATGTCTCTGAGAAAATAATAACCAAAAATCTTTCAGCTATTTTGTAATAAAATGGTGTGGGAGGTTAGTGTTGTCACTTATGAAGGACCACAGTGCTTTATACCACATGAGCCCTGCTGCCAGTGGTGTGGTAGGAGGTTGTGGCCACATTTGGAGAGGTGTGACTATGGGTCAACATGGCCTAAGCTACAGTGGCCCTTCATAAACCCAACACATGTGACTTTCAGGGCTATGCTTCTTAAGACTGAACCTTCCCTACACAACTTTATCATTCAATAACATTTTCACACTTATTATTTATCAATCACCAACATTATTAACAAGTAGAGAAATGCAGCTAAAATAATTACACGACTGTTAAAGGGATGAAAATGTGAAATTAAAGTTTATTTGGGATAATGTATGATTTTGGGTTACTGACCGTCTAGGTTTATCCACATTGTCGTTTTTTACTCAATATTTGATTACAGTACAGTATTCCCAATATTAATACACTGAATATTATCTTTCAAACTTTTGATGCAGGCACTTTATATACTGTAAATTAAGCAGTCATAAGTTAGTACAGAGATTTTGGAAAATAATTAAGGAAAATGTTGTCTAATGAGTGGCTTTCACTCACTGGGAGGATGAGAGCACTGGGTTGCTGGGAGCACTGGGAGGCTGAGAGCACTGGGAGGCTGAGAGCACTGGGAGGCTGAGAGCACTGGAAGGCTTAGAGCACTGGGAGACTAAGAGCACTGGGAGGCTGACAGTATTGGGAGGCTGGGAGCACTGGGAGGCTGACAGTATTAGGAGGCTGAGAGCATTGGGAGGCTGAGAGCACTGGGGGCACCACCTGCAGCCTGCTGGACAGGTTGTCACACTACAAAGGTTACTACCCAAGTTTTGTACGTTGCAGTCTTTCAGTTACATTCGTCTATCTCGGGGTTGTGTTTTTGAAGACTTAACTGTATTTCCTTTGAGAGAACTGTGTAAGGCCTGTGTCAAAGTAATAAATATGTATCCTTTCAAAAACGAAATGTGTCTTAGTTTACAAATAAGCCACACCTGGGAGAGGACTCTTATGTTGACTTTTCGGTCTGTCCTGGACCAATGTGGTTTGGCAATGGTCCAGGACGAACTGAAACACTGTTACAAGGTTCCTCCTCTAAGTGTGAGTTATTTCTCAATTCTTCCAGCCACGGTATTGTGACTTTTATTTTCTTATCATTAAAAGTACCACATTAAGAGTACATATATACAAAGTGCTTCAAACACCTTATAAAATGGCAAGCAGGAATTTTTGCAGTTTTGAACTGCAATACTCATATGTATACTGTATTATGACACTCTAAATGTATGACTGATATTTTTCTTTGTTTATAGGTTACAATGGGGTTATGGCCCTGTTTAGAGTAGAATAAAAGAATTACACCTACGTAGTACCATAAATAAACTGAAAATAATGACAACCTAAATACAGTGGACCCTCGGTTAACGAATACCCCGGAAATCGTGCAATTATGTAAGTATAATTTTGTAAGTTTTTGTGGAAGTGTATTTTTGGGGGTCTGAAATAGACTAACCTACGTGAAATTTTTCCTTAAGGGAGTAAATTCGTTCGGTAATGGCACTTGAGCAGACTTCAGGAGTGAAGGAAACAACAATACTGTATCAGCGTATTCAGATTATATGGTAATATGTAAATAAAATTTAATACTAAACTGAAAATGTATACTATTCAGAAATTTTCTTAAAGGGGGCATTTGGGAGGAATCACAAAAAAAAAAAAAAAAAAAAAATATTAAAAAACAAATGTTAAATGTACTTAAATTTTAGAAATGTGGGCTATAGTGGCAAAAAATGCTCTGAGCTCTGGCTTTCTCAATATATTAAGACAGAAAATGCAAGATATTGAAGTGGTAAACCTTTAATGACAAAAATATATTCATGCCTGTGTTCTTCCACTTGAACGTATAAGACTAATTTTATTTTCATTTTTACTCTTGAATTTCAGCTATTTTATATTACATAAATAAATTTGCCGGGTCAAATGATGAAGCCTATGCAAGTCGTTCTCTCTCCTATGTATACTTTCTACCTTGCTGAAGTTGTATTGATGATATGAGGCTCTGTATGCCATCACAGTACCCTACCTCACCCTATTTTTATAAATTCTTGGTAAATTCCTTACAGTTATAAATGTGTACAGTACCAAAATAATCTTGTGAGACAATATAGTCCATGTCTACAATGTTAATTAGAGCTCATAAATACAGTCTCTCTTCACTTAGTGACGTACTCGTTTACCGACGACTTGGACTTACGACTGGTTCTCTGACCAGTATGCATACCTAAATAATGTAGTATATTAGAGCTCACTTCCTCTATTCTGTTTATTGCAATATACAGTACACTACTGTACAAACATTTAAAAATATACTAAAAATGTTATAAAGGATGCAAAGGTGACATTAAAATAATATCAAATATGGTTGACACAAACCCACTACCATTATGGCATGCTCCTTGCTTAGCGACAAATTCATTTACCAACGTGGTCTTAGGAATGGAACTCCGTCGGTAAGTGAGGAGAGGCTGTATACAGAGCAAGGCTGATAGCTGTGTATTTGCACATTAACAGTGGCACCAACTTTGGACATTACCAGTGACTATGCTGTGTATTTTTTTCATATACACCAATGTCTATTATTTGTAAAATAAAAAAAAATTATATGTTAATAAACAATACAGTGGTCCCTCGGTTTTCGCCGAAAATTTGTTCCAGAATGCTGCTCAAGTGCCATTACCGAACGAATTTACTTCCTTAAGAAATAATGTCACGTAGGTTAGTCTATTTCAGACCCCCAAAAATACACTTGCAACAGCACTTACGAAAATACACTTACATAAATGTTCGAGTTTGGAGATGCACGAAAACCGAGGGACCACTGTATATGTTTTGTAACCCTAGATAAATCTTAATAAAGAGAGCTGCTCTGGAACAATTTACTGCCCACTAACGGCAAAGTATAAGGTGTTGCCACTTTCTCCTTGCCTGAAATGCTCTGCATATTAAAGGGCTTTCTGTATGCACACCTAAATGTCATTCACCATTGTATAAACAATGTATCAAGCTGAAATAAAGTATCTTATCTTATTTAACTCATGTTATTTTTATGCTAAACATGAATAACACTCCCATTTATGATTTCTGAAAGCAACTTGAGTTTACATCAGTCTTTATGATAAACCAAATAGTACAGTACAGTGGACCCCCGAGTAACGAGCATAATTCATTCCAGAAGGCTGCTCAAGTGCTATTACCGAACGAATTTTCTCCCTTAATTAAGGAATAATGTCAAGTAGGTTAGTTCATTTCAGACCCCCAAAAATACACTTACAAAAGCACTTACAATATTATACTTACATAATTGTACGATTTCCGAGGTGCTCGTAACTCGGGGGTCCACTGTATTTGTTTTTGCATGATGAATATAGGTTATCTAAAAAAATCATGGATAAAAATAGTATGCTGTATCCTTTAAGTCTTGTGTATCATATTACATAATAAAATATACCTATTTGTGCATTCATACAAGATGGAGTGGTAAGAGAAGAGGAATATTCAAACAGCTTTGGGAAGAAATCCAAATATTTGTCCTTTTTATCTGCTTCTCTAAAGCTATGGGGTCCCCAAAATTTGCACTACAGGCTATACAGTGCTACATCTATAGAAATTTTTTTTTACATGTCAACAATGATTAAATTACAAGAGAATGATACTTGTGAGAGTAAGGTATACACTGTGACATGGTACTGGTTACAAACATTTTGCAAGTGGGATTTAATAGTTATTAAAGGCCACAGCTTGCTATGTATATATTTATTTCAACAAGGTATTATTTTTCTGGCGATTTCTCCAAAATAACGGTGATGTAATGCATACTGTATTAACAAGGCCTTATTTCAGTTATATTTTTAAAAAAACTGTAATGTAGTTTTCATTTTGGGCCTGCATCAAATTTCCCCCTTAACAAAAGTATATATATATATATATAATATTTTTTTTTTTTTTACATTTTAGCTGAATGTTCCAAGCAAAACAATGTAATATATGAAAAATATATACAGTATAGATTTTTTTAATAGTTTATTTAAAACAGCACTCAGCGTGATCAACAGGAATCAGCCCAACATAGGGGCATTGAGTGTGTTCTAGTTAATTGAAAAAGACTCATCAATAAAAAGTGAGACATAACCTAATGCAGAAACATAAACATAATAAGAATCCCAATACAGTTACACTTTAATGTTCCACCTATCACCTGTTTATGAGGGAAACTTTTATAAAGATTCCCTTTAACTTTATTTATATATAAATGAATCATTTATCGTCATCGTTATTTAAAACTACGGTATTGTAATATTAAATGTCTTTTTTGTCACACAATGCCATACTGTACTGATGATAATGAAACGTAACGAATTAATTAAGTGCATCTATAATTCTCAATAGACACCGTATGTGAAGTCTGAACTTCCTTATAATATACGTACAAACATTTCATCGGCTGTAGAATCATCATCACTTATACTAGTGAATGTTAAATTGAACTTAACACTTAAGATACTTATAACGGGAACGACTACAGGTAATAAAATTAGACATCTAAGACCGAGGCTAAAGGTACAGAAAGTTACGGTGCATAAATTCAACTCATGCATTATTAGCTCATCGCCAACTCTAAGCACTGTACTAAACTATCGCAGTTTGTCTTTACCTATAAGAAACATACGTCTTATCTCCAGCAGTTGGAAAATAAAGGGAAATACAATTATAAATCTAACATGACCCAACTGTTGGAGACTATTTTTATTTCTATTCATCTAGCCTCTATCCTAAAAGTAATTTGTTCCATATCCATAGCCAATTAAATTTACACTGTAAAGAGCATATCACACGATTACTGTCTTCATTGTCTCAATTTTCTTTCTTTAAACAGCAAGGATGTATCACACTTGCAACATAACGTAGATTACCGTAATACTCTAGGTACGTATTTCTACTATTTTTAATAAGTACATGCTGTATTAACATGGACAAACTCTTAGGAATATATAAAATCTAACATGGTTTCTTTACATCCCAAGGAGAAAGCTCATCACTTAGTTTTCTAAAACTAATTTTCTGTTTACACAGTGAAAAATGAGAAGAAACATCGTTAAGTAAAAGGACATATATGCAACTAATATGACATTTTATTGTAGCAACATTTCACAGGATGGTGTCCAGGTAACAGCTACAGGAAATGTCCATTATGTTGCAGTGTCCGACAATTTAGTAATAATGGTAGGATTACTGACAAAATGTTAGGTAAATGGACACATGCAACTAACGTGACATTTTATTGTGGCGATGTTTTATGAAATGTTGCCACAATAAAATGCCACATTAGTTGTATCTGTCCTCTTACCTAACATTCCATTGGTAATTCTACCATTATTACTAAAAGAAACATTGCAATGACAACATACGCAGTACAATGCATGCTCTCTTACTCAAACCTTCCTCACTCAGGACCGCACAAGCACACTCCTCGCCATGTCAGATGTACAAACAAGTCAGCATAACAGGTTGTAATTTAAAACAATTATAGGTACAGCATTCTCTCTTCCCTTCAAAAAACAAATATAACTGCTCAAGTAAACCTGGCCTACCATTGTTCTAGCTCAGCATACTGGTATGCACAATAAATATGGTAAAAAAATAAACATTTGATACTGACTGAAAAAATCATAATTCAATAATGCAAATAATTATAATTATTAGAAATTACTATAAATCCTTAGTATAGCAGACTAATAGGGGAAGATTGTTCGAATGTCTATTCAATCAGAATGTTAGAAAATAGGAAAGAAAGCATTTCAGTATTCTATGGTATACCTAATAAACTATTGTATATACAATTTGGTTATATTGTAATAAACATTAAAAATAAAGGAGTTAAAAATACAATTAACCCATTGGATTTTGCCCGTTTCTTTTAAAAATCTGCTATATTGAGGGTTTGCTGTATCTTTGTTGCCATTAAACAGTAGTACTCATGCAATAGTTATTCTCAGCTGCACGTGAACAAGCGGTGTTATTACCTGCTCTTGCTCATTCAAAATCATGATCATCTCAGGTTGTAGGTTTTTATACCATTTTTTGAGGTCAATTTTCTTTGTTTTAAAAACATATCTTTGATAAGCTTTGGTAAGTCTACTGTGACAAGCAAAATAGGAATGCACTCATAATTGATGAAAAGTTGGATTTTATATAAGAGAACATGAGTACAGTGGACCATCAGTTTTCGTTGAAAATTCTTTCCAGAATGCTGTTTGAGTGCTGTTACCGAACAAATTTGTTCCTATAAGAACAAATGTAAATTAGATTAGTCATTTCACCCCCCCAAAAAAACACTTACAAAAGCACTTACGAAAATATACTTACATAATTGTTCGTGTTTGGAGGTGAACGAAAACAGAGGGTCCACTGTATATGGTTGTCAAACTGGCTTCTGAATATGGGACTGGTCAAACTTTCTGCTGTTTCTAATGAAAAAGAACAAAAAAGCTGATATTTAAAAAAAATAGCTGCTCAAACTGCTGAAATATTATCGTGTTTGGATAAACGATGAAATTGCTTTCTTTCTTTTTTTTTTATCTGGGTCATGGTATCTTGGTGGGAGATGCCCAGCAAGCTTAAAAAAAAAAAAAAAGGAGTGAGGGGGACTAAAGCGATGTGGATCGACTTAGTCGATGTTAGGGGTAAATAAGTACGAGTATTCAGGGAATGTAGAGATTAGGGGTGTGCCAAAGTATTGGTGTCAGTGGTATCGGCATCAGCCTAAAATTGAGTATCTGTATCAGTATCAGCAAAAACGGTGGTATCGTCCCATCCCCAATAGAGATGGTGGCAAGGGGATAAACATGGATGATATATCACCACAAATAACACTTACTTAGGAGAGTAAACTTATGACAATTTTTCAGCCCATCCTGGACATACAGTCATCAGGTTCCAGCCACAGTATTGTGACATTTTAGATGATGTACAGGAGGGCTCTGCATATTTGGCATGTCTCTGGCAAGACAGTGATGGAGTGAGTCATAGTGAAAGTGTTTCTTCTTTTTCGGGTCACCCTGCCTTGGTGGGAGTGGCCGGTGTGTTACAAAAAAAATATAATGTACCATATGGTATAAAAACCTTCAACCAAAGTTTCTGTCCCTTTATATTCTTGTTTGATTTATGTATGGTGGATTCATAATTTTTGAGTAGACATAAGGTCAAGAAAGATGACTTTTAAAAAGTTGATGCTTGTAATTATGATTGATTTTTTACTTAATTTCTATCTTGGTTTTTGGATAAAATGCATCGATATTTGGCATTAAAACAACCATAAAAAATTTCTACTGAAGTAGCCAACATTATTTAAAGAAAATTATACTATACCTAATAAAATGTTATATTTATTGGAATATTCTTTTATGTGGAACACCCTCCTTCTGCCTTGGCCCAGATAAAGGAGTACACTGTATCACCAGGCAGAATTTGTCAAATATCTGCAGGGTGTTGCCTCAATAACCAATAATTTCGATAATTTTACTTTTGCTGATTTACAAGGAAAAAAAAAGGTTTAATAATTATTAGGCAGAAAAAATATGTTATAACATTAATTCAGGGTTCATTCTTATTCAGAATTGTTCACTTTTCTAAGTGATACTCTGTTATAAAACTGCCAAAAACAGATGATTCAGCACATAATTATTAATTTTAAAGACTCATATACACTATGTACACATCATGTCTTGGTGAATATTCCTAATAGCACATGTTATTCTGTGTACTTTCTAGCACACACAAACTAATGAAGGTTAACATTGTTCAAGATGTTAAATAGACCAGCAAAACCTCGCTCTCACCTGCCATTACATTATCTTCTCATGACTATGAATGTTGACTCAACAATCCCTGATTTCTGTGGTGTTAAACAGTTAAGTTTGCATCCTCTGATAAACGTCAACTCTCGTTACTTCGTAATACAAATTTAACGAGATGATCACTGAGTGAATAACATATTATTATTATTATTATTATTCCTTTATTAACTTTGAGCATGGGTTTGGTTAATGATTTTTAATATTAATACTGTTTGAGCAAGCTGGAAAATGAGGGTGTATTCTTAAATTCGATACTTAAGGTAATACTGTATTTGTTTAAGGTTTAGTTTTGACCCTTGAACTTACATACTAAACAATTATGTATCTAATAGTTTAGAAATATTCAAGCTAAATATCCCCTTTCTCTTTTCGTATGAGACGTACTCCAATACGTAATTTCTTCTCTGAATGTTGTACTGCATATTTTTTTTAATTCAATGGCTGTCTCCCACCAAGGCAGGGTGACCCCAAATAAGTAAACACATTCACCATCATTCATTCAGTAGCATATGCTGTATAAAAAGTCTGAACATTGTCCACGAATACCACAACTGACCATGGTACTGCAGTTAAATGGCTCGTTCACCACAAGAAATCACATACCTTTAAATAGCTCTACTTAAAACACACTGTTTAATTATAACACTCAAAATCCTTAATAATATTTGTAATTATTACTGTTTAAATAAGGCTTAAGACGGAGTTAAATTGAATCAAAACTTAGAAAATACAGTGGTACCTCGAGTTACGATGGTCCCCAAAATCGCCCTTTTATGTAAGTTTATTTTTTTAAATGCTTTTGTAAGTATATTTTTGGGGGTGTAAAAGGACTAGTCTATTTTACATTATTCCTTATGGGGATAAATTCGTTTGGTAATGGCACTTGAACAGCATTCTCGAACGAAAAAATATCGTAACTCGAGGTACCACTGTACATGTATAAAGTGTAGACATAAAAGCACCGGAGAAGACCAAATATTAAGTATTCCACTATATACAGCACAGTCAAATATGGGTTTTATTATCAAGTATATCACCAGAGAATCTACAAACACTAAAGACTTCTATCTAAGGTAGGCAAAAACAATTAATCGATGTTTATACAGTACAATTTTTCACGAAATCTGTCGTTTCATACTGTCCCACATGTACAGCACCTCTTTTTGGTATTCCACATTTTTGTTGGGTTTCAATTGAGTCACTGTTCCACCCCCTGGTGAAAATTACTGGCAAGTGGAACATAATGAACAATGGTTCAATTTGAAGTCAATGAAAACGTGGAACACTGACAAGAGGTGCTGTATATGCAGGGCCCTCTTGTACAATGTTGTTTTCAAGAGGTTGCTGAGGATTTATTCAGCTTTTTTTTTTATATAATGTACTGATGTCTTCTTTCTTTCAACGCACCGGCTGTATCCCACCGAGACAGGGTGGCCCAAAAACAAAAGCGAAAGTTTCTCTTCCCCTTGCTCCTGGCATTTTAGTCGCCTCTTACGACACGCATGGCTTACGGAGGAAGAATTCTGTTCCACTTCCCCATGGAGATAAGCGGAAATAAACAAGAACAAGGACTAATAAAGAAAACCCAAAGGGGTATGTATGTACATAGTATGTATATGCTTTTACATACATGTGTAGTGTGACCTAAGTGTAAGTAGAAGTAACAAAACATACCTGAAATCTTGCATGTTTATGAGACAGAAAAAAAACACCAGCAATCCTACCATCATGTAAAACAATTATACAGGCTTCCGTTTTACACTCACTTGGCAGGACGGTAGTACCTCCCTGGTCGGTTGCTGGCTACCAACCTACTACCTCCAAATAAACTGATACATGGTATAAAAATAAAGACTCATCCTATTAACCTGGAACCCCAACCCCACGATGCATTTATCTGTATAAACTCTGACCCGTGTGGTCTGAATAATCGAATACCCTTTGTGGTACTGTAGTAATAAAAAGAGAGCAGTACCCTAAGCAGATTCAGCATTAATCTGGGTGCCATATATTTAACAATCATAAAAAAATGTAAAGAGTATGGTGTAAGGAGCAGGCATTATATATAAATATATATAAGTATTTCTTCCTATTCAACAGAGAATCTGTCTTGACATTCATACTGATTAAGCTCTTTTCTAAATTTAGTTTCTCAAATGTATTGCTTAATGTTAACTTAAGTGCTTGACAAAGTTCTGGATGAGCAAAATTCAGCTGCAGCAAATATCTCATTAGTTGCACATGTGCCCATTTATCACATACTGTCAGTAGTCTTATAGCCTAATAAATTATAAGTTAGTCCTAAGTTTGCCTGAAATACTCTGCCAATATAGGAGCTTTTATAGAAACAGTGTATCATGCCAAGATAAAACCATTCCCATTACTAAATTTACTAATTGTAATATTGTTATATGTTTTGTACTATCTCACTATTATCAATCTAATTAATGATAATCACTTCAATTACCTAACTTTTATATCAGTATGCAATAACCTGTGTCAATATAGAGTAAGAATTAGGATTAGTCTGCCCGAAATGCCTAGGCATGCTAGTGGCTTTCTTAGTAATTAATATCTTATAATATGTAAACAACACATTGTAAGCTTTGGAAGGAAATAAACATTTTCATTTTCAATAATTAATCAATCTTGTCAGACACTGCTACATAATGGACTTTTCAAGCGGACATTATTTGGATACCCTTCTTTGTGTTCACAGCCTTCACAAGTGAGTCTCTAACCTGAAACAATGATCCCCAAATCTGACACTCCACCTTAACTCTCCAGCACCAACCTCATTATACAACAAGTATCAATACTGTTGCTACTACCACCCCTACTGCTGCTACTACCACCACTACTGCTGCTGCTGCTACAACCACCACTACTGCTGCTGCTACTGCCACCACCACTGCTGCTACCACCACTACTGCTGCTACTACCACCACTACTGCTGCTACTACCACCACTACTGCTGCTACCACCACTAGTGCTGCTACCACCACCACTAGTGCTGCTTCTACCACTCCTACTGCTGCTACTACCACCATCACTACTACTGCTGCCAGTACCACCACTACTGCTGCTACTACAACCACTACTGGTGCCACTATCACCCCTGCTGCTGCTACCACCATCACTACTGCTGCTACCACCACCACTACTGCTGCTACCACCACTACTGCTGCCACTAGGACCCCTACTGCTGCTACTACCACCACTACTGCTGCTGCTACCACCAATACTGCTGCTACCACCACCACCACTATTGCTGCTACCACCACCACTACTAAATTCAAGAATGCAAAACCCCCCCCCAATCCCCGTCCAAACACCTCAGTTTCGTCCTTGTATATACCCACTGTGTGCATGTAATATACTGTTTATGTATATTGGCGAGCAAAACATAGCTGCAGTAAATGTCATATTATAATACTTGAAACCCTAATTTTTAAAGGGGTGGACCGGTAAACCAGCGGAAGTCCTCGGTCAGATGACCAAAAGCTCCAATGGCGGGTCATCACATGACTAAGACCCGTGTCACAAAACACTTGTCCCGTGTCCTGACAATAATTACTTACCTACCTAAATGGCATATTAATTGCTCCTGTGTCCATTTAAATAACTAAGAATTACCAAAGTAAATCCTGCATAGTGTACATCCTCGCTACCATTTCAATGAAAAGATTGCACTGACGTGAGTGCAACCTGTGTTGATGTGTGTGTGATGACCACAAGTACAGTACTTGATTAACAATTCTCATGTTAACTGTTCTTTAATCCGAACACATAAATTAACATAATGCTTCCAAGTGTTTGCTACAAATATTATAATTGATGTACAGTATATATATAATCATACTGACACGTGCTTATGTGGATCTTGCGGCAAAAGTACCTTTCTTACAAGTTTTGCATCCGTGTTCACAAAAATAAATTTTAAAATAGGAATGATCTACTGTACTTTTATCAATTTTATTTTTTTATTATTCAAGGCAAAATAATTTTCTGGATTTTGAAAGGTCTCACATTAAGGTAAATGTTTATTCTTTCTGTAATTATTCCTTAATATTTTTTAAACTGAAGGTATTGTGTCAAATGGACTTGCTTGTACATACACTCGTTCTCAATCTCCGGACCTGCTTGTACATACACTCGTTCTAAATCTCCAGACCTGCTTGTATATACTGTACACTCATTCTCAATCTCCAGACTCACGTGTACATACACTCTTTCTCCATCTCCAGACTCACGTGTACATACACTCTTTCTCAATCTCCAGACTCACGTGTACATACACTCTTTCTCAATCTCCAGACTCACGTGTACATACACTCTTTCTCAATCTCCAGACTCACATGTACACCACTCTCTTTCAATCTCTGGACTCGTGTACATACTACACTCTTTTTCAATCTCCAGACTCACGTGTACATACACTCTTTCTCAACTCTGAACTTGTGTGTACATACATTCACTCTAACTCAGTCTCCTGTCTCTCTCACTTGTCCACGCCCCTCCAGCATCTCACCCATAATTAGACAAGCAAAGGCTAGTTCCGTAATAATGTTGGTAGAAATTCTGACTATGTTAGGTAATAGAACATACGTGAAACTAATGTGATATTTTATTGTGGCAAAGTTCTGCTCTCCAGGAGTGAAACAATGCCACAGTAAAATATCACATTAGTTGCATGCTTCCTTTTACCTAACAAAGACTAGTTCTAACGGCCCATCGTCAATTCCTAACTACAACGGCGGCAAGTTTCAAGGCTAGATAGTTGTACAGAAATTTGTTACACTTTAGTATTTCCTTTTTATTCATTATCATAATCAGAATACACTGAAACTGTGTCACTCTTTTACACTTTTATTCACTGCATAATGATTAAATACCTGGAGATACCTGGAGAGGGGTTTCGGGGGTCAATGCCCCCGCGGCCCAGTGTGTGACCAGGCCTCAATAGCGGTAAGTGTTTAAATTGGCCACTTCCTGAAATACTGAAACTGCCTTATCATAGACTATAAAAATTATTGTTGTATTCTTTAAATCATGAAAATAGAGCTTGCCTTAAATAGTGAGAAAAATAGTGCACAGCACTAGTTTTTACATGTACAGTAGGACCACCCATATCTGCGGGGGACACGTTCAAAGACCTACCGTGGATACCCAAAACTGTGGATAGTAGCGAGAGATATATCATAATGTACACCTGGAAGATTCTGGAGGGACTGGTCCCTAATATGTACACAGAAATCACTCCATATGAAAGCAAAAGACTTGGCAGATGGTGCAATGTACCCCCATTGAAAAGTAGGGGTGCCACTGGTACACTAAGAGAAAACATAATAAGTGTCTGGGGCCCAAGACTGTTCAACAGCCTCCCACCAGTCATAAGGGGCATTACCAGTAGACCCCTGGTTGTCTTCAAGAGGGAGCTGGACAGATACCTAAAGTCAGTGCCAGATCAGCCGGGCTGTGGTTCGTACGTTGGGCTACATGCAGCCAGCAGTAATAGCCTTCTTGATCAGGCCCTGATCCACCAGGAGGCCTGGTCATAGACCGGGCCGTGGGGACGTTGATCCCCGGAATGCCCTCTAGGTAGACTCCAGGTAGGTAGATACCTATGATAAAGTTTAACTGATAAATTACGCACAATAAGTTGAGCATTAGCACATTTTCACAGATGGGAAGCACTTCATGACTTCTCTTATGCCTTGAAGAACTGTCCCAATCACTACTTTTGCACTTTGATGTTATTATTAAGCAAAATTAAGGGTTATTTTCAGGCCAGGGTAAACAGTGGATAACTGAAACCACGGAAACTGGACTCGCGGATACGACGGTCCTACTGTACGTTTTTTAATAACTGAGAAAATAAGTTATATACAGCAATCTAAAATAATATTTTCATGTGAAAGTTTTACTTACCCATATATCTGTTCCAAGTGGTACAAGGATGTTCCAAGTGGTATAAGGATGTTCCCAAGTGGTACAGAATATTCCATGTGGTACAGAATGTTCCAAGGGTACAGAATGTTCCAAGTGGTAAAGAATATTCCAAGTGTTGCAACTTAAGAAGCAGTTCTATACTATAATGTTAAGAAAATTATTGAAATCCACTTGAGTAAGGGTTCTAGCTGGTCAATAAGACACACAGACAGAAGCTTTATATAAATAATGCTTCTCTCAGTGAGAGTCTTATCAAGTTTTAATAAAGGTTTGCTCGATCTATGTCTTTTATATATTATTAACAAAGGCTTGCTCAGTTATGTCTTTTATTAACCTTTGAGGGTCTGTCCCGTAGTTCTATGGCTTTGAAGCCAGGGTTCAAGTCGAAGTTCTACGCCATGAGCTCAGCTCACTCAGATAAGCTGTGAGCGGTAAATTTTGGACTGGATATGAGAGAATGGATCTATGTGGTAGGTGTGCACCATATAATACATATCCTGTAGCATGCAGTGCATGAGAAAAAAATGCGACTGTTTTTTTTGGATTAAAACAGCGACTTTGTGGTGCATTTTCGTATTGTTTTCACGGTTGTATTTGCATTTTCTTGGTCTCATTTGATAGAATGGAAGATATATTACAGAAATAAGAGACGATTTTGATTGGTGTTAGTACTGAAAATAGGGTGAAACTGAGCTCAAAGTAGTGGAAATGTTTGATTTTTTGTCAATGTTCAAGAGTAAACAAATGATGTCATGTGTCCAATACATGTCAACTGGTGGGTCTAATACAGTGGTACCTCGGTTTACGATGGTCCCCAAAATCGCCCTTTTATGTAAGTTTATTTTTTTAAATGCTTTTGTAAGTGTATTTTTTGGGGGTCTAAAAGGACTAGTCTATTTTACATTATTTCTTATGGGGATAAATTCGTTTGGTAATGGCACTTGAACAGCATTCTGGAATGAAAAAATATCGTAAACCGAGGTACCACTGTATATGTTCATGAATACGCTGATATTATTTATACAATTATTACAATATTGCATAAGAGTAAATCTTCTATTTTTTAGTGTGAATAAAAAATCAAAATGGAATACATCTGTAAAGTGTGGAAACATAACTAATAAATAGAGGAAATGTTATTTTAGTGCCAGGAATACCTGCATTGTTTATTCTGGACCCTATTTTAAAAACTGGAATATTTTGAACTTTGTGTGAAATTGGACAAATTACCAAATTCTGATCACTTTATTGGGTAGTTGAAATAGTCGACTGGGCAGTTTCTTGTGCTCAATCAATAAAACAGAAGTAATACTAGTAAAATAGCTAAAAATTTGGTTGACTGGAATAATGCAATTTGCTTAAAATGGGAGTCAAAGTGGGCAAAATCGCCGATGCATAAATATTGCTGACGCACCAAAATTCACGATAGCGTAAGTTCGTCAATTTTCATACTTTTTGTTTTATTACCATCAGAAAAAGATTCTCTACCATTTCATAAGAAAAAAAAAAAAAATTAATTCTTGGACCCTGTGGACAAGTTTCAGATCGGGGGTCTGGACCCTGAAAGGGCTAATAAAGGCTTGCTCAGTCATGTCTTTTATTTATTAATAAAGGTTTGCTCAGTCATGTCTTTTATTTATTAATAAAGGTTTGCTCAGTCATGTCTTTTATTTATTAATAAAGGTTTGCTCAGTCATGTCTTTTATTTATTAATAAAGGTTTGCTCAGTCATTTTTTTTTTTTCAACAAGTCGGCCGTCTCCCACCGAGGCAGGGTGACCCAAAAAGAAAGAAAATCCCCAAAAAGAAAATACTTTCATCATCATTCAACACTTTCACCACACTCATACATAATCACTGTCTTTGCAGAGGAGCTCAGATACGACAGCTGAGAAAAGTCCCTCCCAGCTGTCACTATCTCAGACCCCTCCTTTAAAGTGCAGGCATTGTACTTCCCATTTCCAGGACTCAAGTCCAACTAAATCAATTAACTGGTTTCCCTGAATCCCTTCACAAAATGTTACCCTGCTCACACTCCAACAGATCGTCATGTCCCAAAAACCATTCGTCTCCATTCACTCCTATCTAACACGCTCACACATGCTTGCTGGAAGTCCAAGCCCCTCGCCCACAAAACCTCCTTTACCCCTTCCCTCCAACCTTTTCTAGGACGACCCCTACCCCGCCTTCCTTACCCTACAGATTTATACGCTCTCCAAGTCATTCTACTTTGATCCATTCTCTCTAAATGACCAAACCACCTCAACAACCCCTCTTCAGCCCTCTGACAAATACTTTTAGTAACTCAGTCATGTCTTTTATTTATTAATAAAGGCTTGCTCAGTCTATATCTTTATTTTTGCTCTTAATTTTGTTATTAAATAACATCTATACTGGAATCAATATGTAGAAATCTATAATAATTTATGTGATTTCAAATGGTGAATATTTTGAAACGACTCAATGAAATTTCACCTTTAAGAGTACATTCCACCTTCAATGTCCAACATGTGGATAGAGTGCGACCAAAATGTTTATGGATGAGCAAGGTAATGCAGGTAAACAACACATTATGGTGGAAAAAACAATATCTACAAAATATGAGGTGCTGTCAGTAGCAAAAACAATTTCAAAGAAAACTGTTATAATTGATTACATCGAGACTGAGATATTATTGAACAAATTAATCAGGATTTTCACTATATTAGAATTTGTTATAATGCCACAGACTTTTGTACTATAAACAGAATATTTTTGAAGCCTCAATACCTTCAACATCGTCTAAAAAATCATGACTCGGGATGTTCTTCTCACTTACCCCCCCCCCCTTTTTTTTTTGGCTTAAAACTGTTAAACTGTTGTTAGAATCAACAAATACAATGTCAGTCCAAAGTTTCTGCAAACATTTCTATGAATTTTTCACATGTTAAAAAGCTGTAGCAATATTGAAAATAGTGTCCTTAAGATTGATGTATGCTACATGTTTAACTTTTCCAGACTCCTGTTATGAGTATTGTAATCTGTTTTTATGAGAACATTTTCCTGAAGTGGTTTTTGAGGTTTTAAAACAGTATATCATTATAGATGACTGGAAGGCTTTATGACTTAAAATGACCTGGGGTTTATGCTTTCACCCATAAACAATAATTTGAAACTGCATGGCAGCAGCAGCACTCTCACAGTTCAAACACTTCTTATACTATGTGTATGCATTTATTAAGAAGCTAGGATTGTCTACCCTGAGCAGTTGTGGTGTAAGAAAGCACAGGCATAACAAAATCATTAAGTTTCATTGAGTTATATAATTGGTCTACCATTTACTTGCATTTAATTAATAGATCAGCAAAATGAATGTTGCATCACCACCTTGTTCATCTGCAAAGTTCTTTTTCAGTACTGAATAATTCTTAAGTTTGGTCACAGTCCTTAATCACTTATATGTAAAGTTAAAACACTTCCATCCTTGTTTTTTTTTTTGAGGACTTTGTAGTTATGGGTATGCTCTGCATATTCCAACCCATTTTTGTTTTACACCAACACTCAGTCATTTACTAATTGTTCCCTGTTCAGTATGCAGAAAATAATTTGTATTTGCTTTCAGTTAGGTTAGAGTAAGTTACACTAACCTATAATAACAAATATTTAATCATAATTATATAAAACTACTATAGGCATGACACGTCTAGCAGTGAGGTATCTTGGCAAATATGTGCAATGATGATTTGCAAATTTAGTAGCAGCAAAACATTAGAACAAATTACTTTCAGAATGTACGTCACCCAGTCATTAAAGCAACATCAAACTCACATGCAACTAATGCACGAGATGTGGCTTATTCAATGCTCTTAATACTTATTGCTTCCTGCTCTTACTTGCTCTACTTCATGAAACACTTGCAAAATAATTTTTAACAGTATTGAGGCATTATTAGAGGTCTTCTTCAAATGAGTGCCATAAGTTCTGTAATGAGAATCACTTGGCATTAGTTGAGTCAATACTGAAGGTGACTCAAACAAAATACGAATGACCAAAACAAACCTCTAAGGCTGAGTCATCTCCACCACCTGTGTATCTGTTCAAGTCATCCCCACCACTTTGCATCAGTTCGAGTCATCCCCACCACCTGTGTATCAGTTCGAGTCATTCCCACCACATGTGCATCAGCCAGACAAGCTTTGAATCGTTACTGCCAAAAATGGGACGACCAATGCTGGGAAGTGGTAGCTACCACATACACAAAGATGACAGTTTTCACTGTAGGTAATGCACATGATAATAGACCAGACTGGCTGTGGAGCCAAGGAAAGGCATGTTTAATAACCTAATTATCCCTAGATTTTTTTATCAATCAAGTGGGTTTTGTAACTATTTTGCCCATATTTGACTGAGTGCACTGTACATCAAATACAAGGAAAACTTAGTGAGAACTCAAATTAAGATACATGCATCGTATTTATTTACTTGTAAAAAAAAAAACACGATTGATTACAATATTACGGAACGACGAAGTTTACACATAACCCTTTACTATTATATTTCAAGGAAAAAAAAAACGATAGTATTAAAAGTGCATTAAACACAGCTATAAAGAAATTCATGGATTATAGTTACATACCTGGTCAAAATATATGGATTTTTTTTTTGTAGTCAAACTCAATTATCACTAATCTTATTTTAATAAAAATGGCAATTAAACGTCAAAAATTTAGTGGGAAAAGTAAATCTGACAATAGTCATCAAATTTTTTTTTTTTAGCTTATAATTTGAGTAGATATGTAAGTAACTCAGAACAAAAAATAATTGAAGACTTGGCCCCTTATTCTTAAATTTCAACACCAGGTTTCAGGGAGATGTATATACCATGTTTATTCCAAAGCTTGGCCCCTTATTGATGAACGGAATTTAAAAATAATGCTTTGGTGATTGTACAAGTCAAACAAAATTCATAATGATATTTCAAGTGTGCCTATATGATATACAAGACATTGAGCAAATTATTGCAGTTTCGTAAACAAGAATTACAAAAAAAAGAAGGTATGACAATGCTCCTAAAGGCAGCAACATCCACTCTGTAAAAGGAAACATGCAACATTTTATTGTTGCAATGTTTCATTCTCCAGTAGTTTTGTAGTCATTAACGGCTTGACAAAGCTCCTGGAGAGTGAAATGTTGCCATATAAAATGTTGCATTAGTTGCACATGTGTTCTTTTACCTAACATATTGTCAGTATTCTACCAACATTATTACAACATGCACTCCACCGAGATTTATATCCGTAATGGGAGCAATATTCTGACTCGACATACCAGAAAATGATCACACTCGTAACATGAGCTCTACAGCCACAGTAACAGGTGTGAAACATCATCCCACAAACTAATAACTTAACATGCTGTGCTCTGTATTAAACCCAATTAAAAAAATCTTTACAGCCTGGTATACAAGACACATACAATCAACAAAATTCTAAATTTTTGTGCTGCTCTCATTACACCAGCGAGAGCCAACAAGCACTACAGAGTGATGAGTTTAAACTGCTTTAATTCATGTACACTCTGGGCTTGTTGTCTTGCCAAGTGTTGAGCAGTATATTCAGACGACTCATTACATATAAAATAATAAAAGTGAGTAATGGGCTGCAATTAACTTAGGTATACAGTCTTCTTAAATGGGTTTGTATTTTGTATACTGAAAAATGAAGAAAATCATTATTTATCTACTCCAGAGAAAAATTAAAATAGGTGAAAGAGGTTGATTCTTAGTGGTTACAGTAATTTTGGTATGTATAGTTTAGGCTTAATGAAGAATATTCTTACCGCATACGACACAAACTGTCAATAGAATTAATTATACATAGCTCTCCCACTGGATACACAAGAAAATTTTAATTAATCTTTCACACAGTTGCTGCAATTACATCATGTATCTATTATTTTCAGACTGCACTATTACGATCTTTAACAAGTGAACATGTTTCTCCACATTAATTAAAACTGATTAAAATAGGAAAACTAGAAACATGTGATGCCGCATAAAAGGCACACTGTAAGGCACTTCTAGAAAAATTAAATGCTTGAACTGCAAATCCTTATACTGTTCTTATCTTTATATTCGTAATTAAACTGTGAATACAAAAGCTCGGACATACGGATTATATAAATATATTACAAAAGACATTGTAGTTAGATTGCACCACAATCCTCCACTTTAACAGACACCCTGTGAACATTAATTGCTGCAGCCTTCTTGGCAACGTCTAGTCCGTCTACTACCTTACCGAAAACAAGGCTGTAGGAAAATTTCTTGAATTCTCTATCTCCACACCATATCATGAACTGCGACCCAATCATGCCCCGTCCATTGTCACTAGTGCCAATGCCCTTAAATCTCACCATACCAACCTCATCCTTTAATGGACAGAGATCAGCTTCAAATGTGCTTTTATCAAAGGCTGAGTAACCACCAGTACCATCATCGTTCTCCACATCCCCGCCAGCAAGGAAGCCTTCCCCGCTCTTGAAAAAATGAGTGCCTTTGTATCCATACCCACTTCTATTGGTGCAGAGTGCAACAAAATTATCACACATTCTCGGTGCTTTATCTGGGCGAAGTTCAAATATAATACGACCTGCTAATATTCCATTAATGGATAAAATCATCCAGCAATGAGGAAATTTTCCAGGTCTACCAACTGGTGAAATCGGTTTCTGTATAGGCAGTTTTGGGGGATTCTCAGGTGGTGGTGTGGGCTTAGCTGGCTTTTTTGCAGCATCAACATATGACACTGGTATTGGTTCTTTCTTATCAGTTAACGACTCAGTATCATCCTTTCCATTTTCTGAAGCTTCAGAGGCAAGCAAGGAAAGATTTGTCAACCCTAAAGAAAGAGCTGATCCCATAGCACTTGATCCTATTGCAGCAACACCTGCAGACATAACAGACATGCTGTCACGATTGGACCCTAACAATGACCCAGCTTCAATTGCCTCAGTCATTTGTAAAATGTGCTCTACGTTTACATTGCTCATTTCATGACTTTTCATTTCGTTTAATTTACTTAAGTCATAGCTCTTCAGCTCATTTAATTTACCAGGACTGAGGCCAAGGCTGTGACCAAGGTTATCTTCAAGAATACTTGTGGATGCTACCGAGGGGGTCATGTTAGGTTGCATGGGGCTGGAAGCAGACAGGGAAGGTTGCTGGCTAGGACTAAGAGGACTAATTGGACTAACTGCACTTAACTGCATCATTCTAGTAGATAGTAGGTCTGACAGCATGTAGAGGAGGAGCACATTGGCATTATTCCCAAATAAGGCATACTCCTCTAACGATGAAGTCATGATAAAAGCTTCTTCATTCCTAAATCCTAAGGAAGCCAACACTGCATCCAAAGCAGATTGTTTCAGCTTTATAACAATTGCTTCCGTTGCATTGTTGATGGCTGTTATTGCAGCACACTGACTGAATTGCGTTGAGATTATTGAACTGTAAGAATGAACCTGAAAATAAATAAAATGCATAATTATAATTGCCAGTATGAAATATTTGAACACTATTGTAAATAAATATTCCTTACCCTAATATATATACAGACATTCCCTTCATCTTTAAAAATTTTTTAGTTTAAGTTATGAAATTATCAACTTCCCTAAAATAGGAATAAATAACTCAAGTTTTATTTATAACAATTTAGGTGGTGTACTTTTTGCCTACTCTATGAAATGGCTACTGCTGTGGATGATCTGCTAGTGTGGTGCTACAGTAACTTCTTATGAAGCTGCCATAATCACCAGCTTCATAACAATTTTTTTTTATTAACACACCAGAATGTTTTTTTTTATTAACACATCGGTCATTTCCCACTGGCGCAGGGTGACCCGAAAAACGGTGGGATGGGAATCCCTCTGAATATTTGTAACCTTCTCTTCCCTGCACTGAAATACTT
The DNA here is from genome assembly GCA_009830355.1 of Cherax destructor. NCBI lineage: Eukaryota > Metazoa > Arthropoda > Malacostraca > Decapoda > Parastacidae > Cherax > Cherax destructor. The sequence goes on along the minus strand of WNWK01004560.1, from coordinate 81,030 downwards.
TCCCATGTTTACCTGCCCTGTGTAAGACAAAATGGGATAATGATGACTAAAGAGTCGAAGTTAACAGACAATCACTTTGACGAAAAAGACACATGTGCAACATCTGGTAATCTTTATTGAGACATTTTGCTCACAAGGGCATGCTGAAGCATCTGTGGAAATTTATCTATGGAGGCAAATAAGGGAATGTACCAGAGTATAGTAGTACCAACATGTTTACATGGGTGTGAGGAATGAGTTTTGAAAGCTGCAGTGAGGAGGTGGCTGGAGGAAGTGGCAATATATTGTGTGAGAGCAATGAGTGGAAAGAATATCCTGAAGTGAATTCAGAGCTTGGAAATTAAAAGGTGATATGGGGCAAGCAAGGGCATAATTTAGAGGGCTGACGTAGGGTTGTGTTGAGGTGCTTTCGGTATGTAGAGATAGGATGATGATGGTGTGGTATAAATCTGGGGTGAAAGGTAGGATTAGAAAGGGTCATCCCAAAAATAGTTAAGAGGGAGGGGGTAAAAGAAGCTTTGAGCTTTAGGGGCTTGAGCATCCAGCAGGCTTGTGTGAGTGTTAGATAGGAGTGAATGGAGACAAGTAGTTTTTAATGGATATGCTGCTGGAATGTGAGACTGGTAGTGCCTACACTTTGAAGGTGGGGTGGAGATGATGCAGCACAAGGAGAATCATAAGTGTAATGCCAACACACTTATGGCATGATAGAAATTGAATGAATGATGGTGAATATGTTTTCTTCTTTGGATAGATGGCTGTTGAGGTTAAAAAAAAAAGTGTGACAAATTAACAAAATCTTTAGAAAGATGCACAGATGAGAGAATACGTAGATGGAGTAAATATGAAAAAAATTGTGTATACTGCACTATAAAATGCAGAATATAAGTTGCTTGTACACTGTAATTTTAGTTAATTTTTTAAAACATCAGCTCTTGCCCAAGGTGGTGTAACTCAAAAAAAGAGGAAACACATTCACCATCATTCATTCAATAGCTCTCCTTTATGAAACAAAGCTTTTTGCTTGCCTTAAAAATGTATTCCAAGAAAACAACCACTTGTTCAATTTTTTTTTTTCCTCTTGGAAATTTATATGTATTGAACTTTACATTCTGACTTTCCAAAACAACTTCCCTCTTTCTATACAAAGCTTTAGTATCTAAAAGTTTTCCATTTGTTTTGGTAGTTTTTAATCCTGCAATCATACATGTACTTAAAATCTTAACATCAGTCATTACTCTAAAATAACATATGTTATATCAAGACTAAATCATGTCTTCTATCTACAATTAATTTTAAACATTTCTCCAAATACTAAAACAAAATTACATTAAGAATATCCATCAGCTTGTGTTTGTTATCAAAGCCTCGGTGGGAAACAGCTGACGTATTAAAAAAAAAAATCTATACTTTTTTCCCTGTGATCTTGTTTAATTTTCTATGCTGACAATTTTGCAGCTTAAAAGGAAGTTATTGGAATATGAACTGTAGTACTGGTGCACCTCTGGCATGACTGATGGAGTGAATGATGGTGAATGTTTCTTCTTTTTTGGGTCACCTTACCTAGGTAGGAGCTGGCTGGTGAGTTAAAAAAAAAAAAAAAACAGATGTAAAAGAAGGAAATAAATCGGCTATCTAATACCCCACGATTTGAGCAATACTTACTTTCTGGAGGGATTCAGTTAGATATGATATTGAGGTGTTATCGTTGAGTGATTCGCTCGCCGCTGTTAGGTCAGCCAAGTGATCCTGCAATACTGCTTCTTCCAGCTGCTCACCTTCAACCTAGAAAAAAAGTTAAAAAAGTTAACCACTCTTATCTTGTCTAGACTTAAGTAGTTATTATGTATGTACTAGAATTAGTCTGCCTGAAATGCCCCGGCATTGATAGTGGCTTTCTTTGTACTTAACAAACCAAAACTGTAATTACACATTGTAACCGTTGCAAAGAAATAAAATCGATACTCTTTATTCTTTAGAAACATGCAGTACAATTATAGCATTCTAAAATTTCCTACATGCGATGTCATATTTCTATCAGTAATTCTGTATGTAAGATATACATTTGTCCTATGCATTCAGTGGTTCAGAAAACATACTAAAAGCTTATTATGTGGAAAATTGAAGTGATGATGGCCTGACTGAGCTTAGTACAGCTGCCAAGAGCTTGGGATGCATTGACTGTTTTAAGAGAGAGCGACATCTGCATATTATTACCTTTCTACGAAGCTCTTCCAGGAATTTCTCTACACTGAGAACAGTACGTTCAAGCCGTTCCTTCATAGTGGCCCTCATAGTCATAGTCTGTCGTAGCTGCTTGAGGGTTAAGTCTTGAGATGTTTGTAGATTTCCTCGGAGAATGTCTTTGGCCTGGTCTTCGGGGATTAGCTGGTGGCCTTGATTACTACAATAGTCATTTGACACCATTTTTAGACAGGTACAACATATCATGGGTGAAGGGGTGCTGGGAGGCCTGTTGACAAAAAACATTTGTTGCCTTTTAATATAGGCTATTAGGAATTAACCAGGTACAATACAGTGTGCCTGTAATGCAGTACAAGAACTCTTTAACAGTAAGAATTCATTTAAACTTGATATACTGTAGTTTAATAGTTTTTGAACACCTGGCAAGACTCAAAGAAACACATTCACCATTACTTGCACTCTGTCTCACATTCTTGATGAGTAGATATTACAGTCCAACATTGACTACCTGTACTGCAACATCCTCACATCTTACATCATTTCCATATGCAGAAACCTTTAACAACCTCCAAAAATCAAGTGCAGCTAGCTGATTTTTCCAAATTCATGCATAAATAGTATACTTTATACCATGCTTACATTTCAGGAAGACATTAAATCCTAAAATCTTATTTACTTAAATATAATATTCTCATACATGTAACAAAGAGCGATCAGTTATGAAGGTTCTTCTACCCTTGCAACTCGGCTTGAGGTCAAGCTTTTTAGTTGACTGTCTCGTCAACCAAGCTGTTGCTGCTAGTGGCTGTGATGACCCAAAGCCATCATAGCCTGACTCACCTGGCACTTTAACCCTTAATTAAACTGTCCACACGTAGATATACGTATGCGTGCATACTGCTCCGAACGTAGATCAACGTTTTATTTTTCATTCCTTCAAATTTGGCACAATAGGCCTGAGTCGCCTAGACATGAGATAATGGGTCTGTGCACTCAGTGTGCGCAGTATTAAAAAATCTGGGACCACTTAGTACCTTGTGGGAGCACCAGTTCAATTGAGCACCAGCTAGAGCAAATAGTGTGGCAAACACCAGGGATTCACTGATGTCATGTCGCATTAACACTCCCCTTATAAGAGGAAAGTAAAAATAGGTTAGATAAATACATGAGTGGCTGTGGGTGGGTGTGAGTTGGACCTGACTAGCTTGTGCTACTAGGTCTGATGCCATGCTCCTTCCTTCAGAGGATGTGACCTGATTAGGTGGGTCATTGTTCTAAGCTGGGGGGGAGGGTGACATGGACCTGCCTTGCATGGGTCAGTAGGCCTTCTGCAGTGGCTGGCCGGCTGGCTTTGGCTGTCTCTGGCTGTCTATATCTCTGTCTATACAGTGGACCCCCGAGTTTCGTAAAAACTTCACTCCTGAAGTCTGCTCAAGCGCCATTACCGAACGAATTTACTCCCTTAAGGAAAAATGTCACGTAGGTTATTCTATTTCAGACCCCCAAAAATACACTTCCACAAGCACTTACAATATTATACTTACATAATTGTTCGATTTCTGGGGTGTTCGTAACTCGGGGGTCCACTGTATACCTACATATTATAGTAGGTTACTTTTTACTAAATATTTTACTACTGTATATGCTGCCAGACGTATGTTACTTTTTACTAAATATTTTACTACTGTATATGCTGCCAGACGTGTGGTCGTAAGTACGAGTGGTCGTATGTCAAGCAGGTAATAAGTCAGATGGTACTTGTAGTATTTTTTTTTTTTATTAACACATTGGCCGTCTCCCACCAAAGCAGGGTGGCTCGAAAAAGAAAAACTTTCATCATCATTCACTCCATCACTGTCTTGCCAGAGATGCTCTTACAATACAATTATAAAACTAACATTAACACTCCTCCTTCAGAGTGCAGACACTGTACTTCCCATCTCCAGGACTCAAGTCCGGCCTGCCGGTTTCCCTGAATCCCTTCATAAATGTTACCTTGCTCACACTCCAACACCATGTCAAGTCCTAAAAACCATTTGTCTCCATTTGCATACTTGCTGGAAGTCCAAGCCCCTAGCACACAAAACCTCCTTTACCCCCTCCAACCTTTCCTAGGCCGACCCCTACCCTGCCTTCCCTCCATTACAGATTTATACATTCTCGAAGTCATTCTATTTCCTTCCAACCTCTCTACATGTCCGAAAAACCTCAACAACCCCTCCTCAGCCCTCTGGATAATAGTTTTGGTAATCTCCCACCTCCTCCTAATTTCCAAACTACGAATTCTCTGCATTATATTCACACAACATATAGCCCTCAGACACAACATCTCCACTGCCTCCAGCCTTCTCCTTGTTGCAACACTCACCACCTAAGTTTCACACCCATACAAGAGCGTTGGTATAACTATACTCTCATACATTTCCCTCTTTGCTATTATATGAAAACTTTCATGAAAAATAAGATATTGTTTCTTTTCAAAATTGCAAGCACTGGGGAGTACATTAACTCTGTACACTGGGGAGTACATTAACTCTGTACACTGGGGAGTACATTAACTCTGTACACTGGGGAGTACATTAACTCTACACTGGGGAGTACATTAACTCTGTACACTGGGGAGTACATTAACTCTGTACACTGGGGAGTACATTAACTCTGTACACTGGGGAGTACATTAACTCTGTACACTGGGGAGTACATTAACTCTGTACACTGGGGAGTACATTAACTCTGTACACTGGGGAGTACATTAACTCTGTACCCTCCTGCGGTTTAAGGGTTAACATTTAAGAAACAACACTGCCCAATCTAAATAGGAGCCTTCATTTTATAAATATGTTGAAAATCAATGTGAAGAAACATTCTAAGATAACATCTAGAAAAATTACAGAGGAAAAGTATTAATTTAACAAGACAAATCACAAGCTAGGCCTATCAGAGGATAGAGACATGTGAACCTTATTCCCAATTAAAAGCAAAATCATGGAATATAACAAGTGATTACTGACTTTTTCCTTTTGTAATATACAGTGGACCCCCGAGTTACAAGCATAATTCATTCCAGAAGGCTGCTCAAGTGCCATTACCGAACAAATTTTCTCCCTTAAGGAATAATGTCAAGTAGGTTATTCCATTTCAGACCCCCAAAAATACACTTACAAAAGCACTTACAATATTACACTTACATAATTGTACGATTTCCGAGGTGCTCGTAACTCGGGGGTCCACTGTACAAAGTTTATTACATTCTCGTGACTATAATGAATACGTCTGGCAAAAGATTTACTTAAATGTCGACAAAAATTACCTTTGTGCACCATTGTGATGACCGTAGCTTGGAGGGAGAATTGGCAGAGAAGGAGATATGCTGGCATTGGCAAGTTTTTTAATTGGCACAGTGTAATTGGTTGTTAAACCTGAAAGAGAATTTCTCTTTAAATTTTTCATTTAAATACTATATCAGAAATTTCCCATTAAGTTAAGATGATCCATAGAAGGAAACACATTCACCATCACTCATCCTCTAGCTGTCTTTCTGGAAGTACAGGTGCTACTCAACTTATGACAGGGTTACGTTCCAACAAATCCATTGTAAGTCGAAAATACTGTAAGTCAAATATGAATATATGCTAAATAAACAAGTAAATAAATAATGTCAATGAATAAGTAAATAAACAAATAATTGCTGCAATTAAATACCAGGGGTGGCTGAGGTGGTTTGGTCATTTAGAGAGGATGGAGTGACATAGGATGACTTGGAGGGTGTATAAATCTGTGGTGGAAGGAAGGAGGGGTAGGGTCGTCCTAGGAAAGGATGGAGAGAGAGGGGGTAAAAGAGGTCTTTGTGTGCATGGGGCTTGGACATACAGCAGGCATGTGCAATGGTGTTAGATATGAGTGGAGACAAATGGTTTTTGGGAACTGACAAGCTGTTGGAGTGTGAGCAGGGTAATATTTTGTGATTCAGGGAAACCGGCTAGCCAGACTTGAGTCCTGGAGGTGGGAAGTACAATGCCTACACTTTAACCCTTTCAGGGTAGGAACCTCTAATCTGAAACTTGCTCTCAGGGTTGGAGAATTAAAAAAAAAAAAAAAATTCTTATGAAATGATAGAGAATCTTTCTCAAATGGTAATGAAACCAAAAGTACAAAATTTGAAGGAAAACTTATGGAATTGTGGTCTCGGTGATATTTATGCATCAACGATTTTGCCACTTTGAGCCCTATTTTCGGCCAATTCTGTTGTTCCAGCCTACCAAACTCATAGCTATTTTGCTAGTATGTATTCCTTCTATTCTAACGATTGAGTACAAGAAACTGCCCACTTACCTATTTCAACTACCCAATAAAGTGATCAGAAATTGGTAATTTGGCCAATTTTACAAAAAATTAAAAAATTGCCAATTTAAAAATAGGGTCCAGGATAAACAATGTAGATATTCCTGGCACACACACACAAAAAAACATCCTCTGTTCATTAATGTCCCCAGGCCTCTCCTATATTACGTTTCCTTTCCATTTTGAATATTTATTCACAAAAAATAAATTTACTGTTATGCAGACTACTGCATTATTGTAATAATTGTTATAAATAATGTCAGCACATTTGTGAACATGTATTAGACCAACCAGTAGGATGGATGATGTAATTTGTGTACTCTGGAATATCGACAAAAAATCAAACATTTCTGCTCCTTTGAGCTCAATTTCAAGCTACTTTCAGTTATGAAACCAATCAAAATCATCTCTATTTCTGTAACATATCTTCTATTCTATCAAATGAGACCACGAAACTGAGAATAAAACCATAAGTGTCACATGAAAATACACTGCAAATTTGCTGTTTTAAACCAAAAATATGGTTGCAGTTTTTTCTCATTATGTACCGTGTGCTGCCAGACTTTTATTTTAAATGGTGCACACTTACCACATAGACCCATTCTCTCATATCTAGACCCAAATTTACCACTCACAGCTTATCTGAATGAATCGAGTTCATCACACAGAACAATGAGACCAACCCAGGCTTCAAAACGGCAGTAGAATGGGGCCTACCCGAAAAGGATTAAAGGAGGGGTCTGGAATATTTGCTGTTTGGAGTGACATCTGAACTGTTGCATCTGCATGCCTATGCCAAGAAGTGATTATGTGTGAATGATGGGAAAGTGTTTATTTCTTTTATATGTCATCCTGCCTCGGTGGAAGATGGCCAGCGTGCTGACCAAAAAAAAGTTATGAACTTGCTGCTTTCATGCTTGGCAGTTATCTTAAGTTTCATCTCCAAAGTAATTGCTTTTACACAATTGTAAAGATGAAATATCATAAGTCAGACTCAGACCATTGTAAGTTGAGGAGCACCTGTACATGAAAATCATAATGCAAGTGACCCTCTGAGCTATGCCATCCCATCCATCCCTCAGAGTGTAGGCACTCTACTTCCCACCTCACAACTCAAGTCCAGCTAGTCAGTTTCTTTAAATGATATAAGACAACCTTATATGATCTACACAACATTCTATTTGAAAGTATTCCTCTGCAGCCAACATGTAATGCAGGATAAAATCATAAAGAAGTTTCATGTGTTATTCTTTCTTCTTGTTTCTGGTGCTGAGTAAATATTTTAGCTGGTGAACCACTAATTCACATGTATTGCCAAAAGCAAAGAATTCACATTTTATCTTGACTGATTTTAGCACTGCTGTCCTTTAATGTACCAAACAAAAGTCTGACTAACAGGCTAAGTGTTTCAGTACTAAATGAAAGTTTGACTAACAAGCTAAGTGCTTCAGAAAAATTTTTTACTATGTGTATTGTAAATGGCATTAAGTATTAAGCAAGCAGGAGTAGCTGGGTATTCCAAAACATATATTTTTCTGACACCTGAGCTATGGCTGAAATTTCATGGATTGCTTAGGAATGGTGCATAAAAAACTATGATTATTAGTTCATTAAAAATGCTAGATCACAATTATTTTCAGCCCAAACAATGCTGGACTAAAGTAAAGAACATAAGCAACAGTGAAGATTTTACTAACTCTAACTCTATATAAGAGTATTGGTACCACTATTCTCTGGTACATTTCCCCGTTTTGCCTCTAGGGATAAGCTTCTTTGTCTCCACAGATGCCTCACTGCACCACTCACCTTTTTCCTCTCATCAATTCTGGGGTTCACCTCATCTTTCATAGACCCATCCACTGACAAGTCAACTCCTGAATATTTGAACACATTTATTTCCTCCATACTCCCTCCTTCCATTCTGATATCCGATCTCTCATTACCTAATTTTTTTGTTACTCTCATCACATTGCTCTTCCTACATTCACTTTTGATTTCTTTCTTTTACATACCCTCCCAAATTCATCCACCACCAAGCACAGTTTTTTTTTTTTAACACATCGGCCATTTCCCATGATAAAAAGAAAATGTGACAACTCCCACTTTGTATTAGATTCTGGACATTTTAATCCCACACTTCTCCCCAATACCTGAGCATTCACTTCTGTTACATCCCCATCTATAAATATGTCAACCATGGTGACATCATGCATCCCTGTCTAAGACCTCAGCGTAGACATTAAAAAGATGTGGAGGTCACAAGAGTATAATTAAGAGGGCTGAGTAAGGGTTGCTGAGGTGGTTGGACATTTAGAGAGGGTGGAAGGTAAGAGGGATAGGGGTCACCCTACAAATAGTTTGAGGGATGGTAAAGGAGGCTTTGAGTTTTAGGGGTTTGAGCATCCAGCAGGGTAACATTTACAAAGAGATTCAGGGAAACTGGCTAGTTGGACTTGAGTTCTGGTGGGAAGGGCAGTGCATGCACACTGAAGGAAGGATGGGGATGTTGCAGTTTGGAAGGTTATTTAAATTGTGATGTCTGCACACTTCTGGCAAGTGCTATGGAATAATTGATGGTGAATGTATATTTATTTTCTTGGGGTAATCCCAACTCTGATAGACTGTTTGTTAAAAAAAAAAAAAAAAAAATACAGCATATGTAAATCACAAAAACACCCGTTTAGCACAAACAATTAAGTTCTTTTGAATAACCTAGCAAAATTTTTGCCTAGTATTTACACTTACATATACGTACAGTATATTTGAACACATTGCCACAATAAACCTTGGTAATGTAAACTATATATATGTGTAAATATTTATTAATATAACTCTGTGTAGGCACTTTTATACATGCAGATTTCATGAGTTTTTAATATTTCATGATTCCTATCTTCATCTTGAAAGATGCAGAGAACTACCTATTAGTTATAAGAGGGTGGCTGTGGTTAGCAGCTCAAGGCTTACCAGATATACCAGCCTCGGTTAGCGATGTGGTGTAGGTGCAGCCCATGGGACATTTGACTTCAGTGTCACGAGCTAAACTGATTAGACAATCACAGCAAAATGTATGACCACAGCTGAGAATCTTGGGCTTGTGCTGCCACTCGTCAAAAGTGGCTCCACATATATTACACAACGCAGGATCTTTCTGTGAGGGCAAGTGGGAAACACTGGTTAGTTTGTTCATGTTTGCAGGTGCTTTAAAGAAACAAACCACAGAATGGGAGGAGATTGAACCTATGGCAAGTGAGTGAGTCGTGAAACTCCAGGCCAGTGCGTAAGCCATTCGGCCAGCTGGTTGCAATGAAATTCATCCATGCATTTAGTCTTATTGAAAAATATACAAATCCTTCTTTTAGTGATTGCTTCATATTCATAAGACTCCTTAAATTTACCCAAAAAGCTATGACATTCCAGTTAAATTAAATAAGTATTTTGTTCAAATAGATATACTTCATGAAGATAGCCTAGAGCTGTAAGATACACAATGCAACACCACAGTCTGGTCATACTTCAGGACTACTTGTTGATTAGCAAAGCAGAATCAAAGTCTTTAACCTACTAAGCTGGGCCTATAAATCTGCAAGTTATCATTTGCCTCTATATGCTCACAACAGATAGAATTTTGAAGCATGACTGAAACTATCAAAAGTGGTTGGGCCACTTATCCTTTATTCTCTCTCCTTTCTCCCAAACCTCTTTTACCATTTCCTACCTTCCCCATCCTTCTTCCTTCCCCCCCCCCCCCGGTCCTAGTTCAGTTCGGCAAATACCTAAGAGACAGCACAAAGGATTTAGAAATCAACAAATTCAAAAAGTTTCACATATATTGTGTCTTCAATCTTTTAAGCATCTTTGCACCAGCTTATTTCCTTAGCATTTTGTTTACACTAGTAAATCTGCTAAAATATTTAAAATATATTAAAAAGGATAATGGAAAATATGCTTGCCTCTGGTCTTTCATGATTGGATTCTTGTATGGGGTTAGAATTAGCATCGACAGCTTGCATTTTAGATAGAGGAGATGCTTGTTCTTTAACGGCCTCAAAGGATTTCAAGGGCTGGAAATCAGGCATCGGAGAAGCTCGTGACTGAGGCGGTGGGGTCTGACCAATTGGAGATGGATGACTACTGGTGATTGAAGCTGGAAAGGGAGGCGGATACGAAAATAGGCCTGGAGTCTGAAGGTTTGCCGAGGTTACGGGTTGTTTGAACGTAGGAAAAGGTTCTGGCGGAAGATGTCGTTCTCGTGATTCAAACGATTTTGATTTAGACTGAAAGAAAAAACAAAAATTAAAATTTGTTGCCCTATTCATTTATAACTTTATTTAGGAAAAAAATCATTCAAAATAAACATGGTAAGGAGTTCAGCATATCTAATACACACAAGCATGCACGCAAACGCATGCATGTATGCACACACATGCATGCACGCACACACACACATTCATAAAACATAATGCTCGACAACATCTTCAGCAAACCAAATTGTACTACAAATGTTAAGCAAACTTCATGATCGCTTTAATAACAAATGGTCTTCCAAACATCATGTTCATGGTTATCTTTCAGTTCGTAATGCAACAGTGCCTAGTACGCATAACTAAAACAATCACGCCATATATTACTTGGCTATCAAGAGGTATTCTATACAGAATAATACAATCATGTGATATATAACCTGGCTGTCAAGACCCCTTCTATAGAGAATAAATAATACAACTATTACAAACACACCATGTGTTATAATACAACTAATACAACCTCACCATGTGTTATCATAACAACCACACCATATAATACATAACACCCACACCATATAATACATAACAACCACACCATGTGTTATTTACCTTTCAGTGACATTCTTCGGTAAAAAGACATAATTAATTACAGTGGTACCCCGACTTACGATATTTTTTCATTCCAGAATGATGTTCAAGTGCCATTACCAAACGAATTTATCTCCATAAGAAATTATGTAAAATAGACTAGTCCTTTTAGACCCCCAAAATTACACTTACAAAAGCATTTAAAAAAATCAACTTACATAAAAGGGTGTGTTTGGGGACCATCGTAAGTCGGGGTACCACTGTATTTGGAAATGAAATCACGTCCAAAAACAAATGTTTTGAAGCAACAGCAGCAAGGTTAAAGCTACTTACTGTGCTAAAGTCGTTAAAGTCATCTAATGTAGAAATGCCTTTCCCTATTATATTATGCTTGAATACAGGAGCAGCTTTCTTAGAATTGATTGAAGCCTCCACTGCCATAGCTGAAAGGAAAGTTAACATTGTGAAATATAAGGCATTGTGCCATAAAAACTCTATTAAAATGCAATACCTGAATTCAAATTTTGAATTGCTGTTTAGAACTCCCTAAATATCTTCTAGTGTTTGTAAAATTGTAAGTCTGTAAAGTTTTCTAGTAGATGACTAAGACATGTGCACCACTTTAATGTCTATATTTCTGAAATGTTTTGCTTGTACAGCAGGTTTCTTCAGTCAAATACAGAGGTTACCAAAATACAGTGGACCCCCGAGTAACGAACAAAATTCATTCCAGAAGTCTGCTTAAGTGCCATTACCGAACAAAATAATGTCAAGTAGGTTAGTCCATTTCAGACCCCCAAAAATACACTTACAAAAGCACTTACAATATTATACTTACATAATTGTACGATTTCCGGGGTGTTCGTTACTCGGGGGTCCACTGTATTGGAGACAGTTAAGAAGAGATTGAGGTGTTCAGTCCCTCAGCCTTGACAGAAGTTGTTCAGTTCCATAGCACTGATTATCCTGAAGTAGAGGCATTGAACCAGAAGTGAGGTGAGCAGTTGGAGTGTCACAAATGGTGGGTCCCACTAGCAGGTTTATTGACTCATGATAGGCAGGTCCTTCACAAATTTGTTCCTTCTCACACATGATGAGAACAAGCCTATAAGGTAATATAGATGTTCTCTGTACCAAGACATGGAGGTGTAGCTGTGTCAGCTACACTATGGGGTGGGTCCCATAGTCCTAAGGCTTTGAAGCCTGGGTCGGTCTCGTTGTTCTACGCCAAAATTCTGGTGGCTTCAAATTTAGCAGAAGGCTGGTAGGCCTACATATGAGACAATGAGTCTGAATGGCCAATGTGCACAGTATACATTGAAAGATACCAGAAAGTTATTGGGTATCTCAGGTGATGTGGTTAGAACACTGATGGAACCATATCTTGGTAAGGGTCATATATTATATACTGATAACTGGTACACAAGTGCATGCCAATCATAAGCATATGCTCAGATTCAATGCAGGAACTTGTAGTGGTGAGGTGCAGGTGTTTGCTACTAATGACATGGCATTATGGTGGAATGACAAAAGAGATATCACATTGTTGACATCCATTCACCAAAATGAAATGACAGACACTGGCAAGGAAAAGAGAGAAACCAATGAAGCCATTGTAAAACCTGCAGCAGTGATGGGCTACACACTCAATATACGTTTAGTGGACAAAAGTGACATGCAAACAGGGTTTGCCGATTGTGTTCACAAGAGTTACAAGTGGTACATGAAACTTTTCTATCTTGTGGACATTTCCACACCCAATGCTTATAATGTGTATAAGATGAGAACTGGAAACAGGTACCAGGTAACACCTGCAATACAAAACTGCCCATGAACTGATCAAATACCCTCTCATTTGAAGCATGGTGATCACTTCTTACTAACACTTCCTCCTCCTAAAAAGAAATGGGCTCAGAAGAGATGTTTTGTCTATGCATATACAGTGGACCCCCGAGTAACGAGCAAAATTCATTCGAGAAGCCTGCTCAAGTGCCATTACCGAACGAATTTACTCCCTTAAGAAATAATGTCAAGTAGGTTAGTCCATTTCAGACCCCCAAAAATACACTTACAAAAGCACTTACAATATTATACTTACATAATTGTACGATTTCGGGGGTCCACTGTACATACAACAAAATGCACACACAAAAAAAAAAATGTAGACACTCATTTTATGTGTGAGGAGTGTAAAAGAGCACTGTGCATGACACCATATTTCAAAGATTTCCACAAACTGCTGCAGTTCTTGGAACATGTCCAGTGATTGAATATTAGTAATAAGGAACATTTTTACTTGTTTGTTTGTGTAAACAAGTTTTGTAAACAATATAATAATGACAATATTAGTGCGGTTATTATGTTACATACAATAAGTGGATCTATATACACTGTGCATTATACTGGTCTCACAGGCCATGAATTTTTTTTTTTTTTCAACAAGTCAGCCGTCTCCCACCAAGGCAGGGTGAACCAAAAAGAAAGAAAATCCCCAAAAAGAAAATACTTTCATCATCATTTAACACTTTCACCACACTCATACATAATCACTGTCTTTGCAGATCAACTCAGATACGACAACTGAGAAACAATATGAAAATGAAAATTACTTGAAAAAATAAAATATAATATAAAGAAATTAAAAAAAAAAATAATACAGTGGAACCTCGGTTTTCGTATGCCCCAGCTTGCATGTAAAACCACAGTTATTCTCTATAAAATGTACTTTTTGATAATATTTCCATAAGAAATAATGTAAATCCAATTAATCTGTTCCAGACACCCAAAAATATTAAAAAAAAAAAAAAAAAAAACTATAAAGAATAACTGTGGTTTTACATGCAAGCTGGGGCATACGAAAACCCAGGTTCCACTGCACTTATTGAGTGGTAGTCTCCAATGTTACTATCAGCTGGTCACTCACTGTCAACTTCATGCCTCTATATCTCACTAAGTACTCACGGGGTTTGTTTTTTGTTTTGTTTCATTACACCCACCAAAATATACTGATTAATTCTGTAAGAATTTTTTTTTTTTTAAATTCTTCGACCTTGAGAGCAAGTTTAAGAGCAGGGGTTCTGACCTGTGAAAGGGTTAAGAACAGGGGTTCTGACCCATGAAAGGGTTAAGAGCAGGAGTTCTGACCTGTGAAAGGGTTAAGAGCAGGGGTTCTGACCTGTGAAAGGGTTAAGAGAAGGGGTTCTGACCCATGAAAGGGGTTAATGGTATACAATATGTACTTGTTGGTACCCCTTCTCCTGTATAAATTACTCAATGTAAACAAAGAAAAACTTTTGTGGTCTTCTTTTTTGGATCACCCTGCCTGGGTGGGAGACGACCGGTGTTAGAAAAAAAAATACTTGTTGGTATTGTATACGATTAACCCTCTGAGGGTGCAAGCCGTATTTCTACACCTTGTCCACAGGGTCCAAGAATTTAAAAAAAAAAAAATTATTTTTCTTAGGAAATGATGTTTTTCTGAAGATAATATAACAAAAAGTACAAAATTTGATGGAAAATTGACAAAATTAAACTTGCGAATTTTACTGCATCAGCGATATTTATGTAATTTTAGGTCAATTACATTATTAAAGTCGACCAAATTCTTAGCTATTTCGCTAGTATTACTTCTATTTTATTGACTGAGCACAAGAAACTGCCCAATCATTAGAAATTGGTAATTTGGCTAATTTCACACAAAGTTCAAAATATTCCAGTTTCAAAATAGGGTCCAGAATAAACAATGCAGGCATTCCTGGCACTAAAATAAGATTTCATCTGTTTATTAGTTACGTTTTCAGGCTTTACAGATAAATTCTATTTTTATTTTTTATTCACATGAATTTTATTCACACCAAAAAATAGAAGATTTACTGTTATGCAATATTGTTATAATTGTATAACTAACATCAGTGCATTCGTGAACGTATATTAGACCCATGGGTTGACGTGTATTGGACACGTGACATCATTTGTTTACTCTTGGACATCGGCAAAAACTGAACATTTCCGCTACCTTGAGCTCAATTTCAAGCTATTTTCAGTACTAAGACCAATCAAAATCATCTCTATTTCTGTAATATATCTTCCATTCTATCAAGTGAGACCAAGAAACTGCGAATACAACCGTAAAAACCATACGAAAAAACACCAAAAACAAGGTCGCAGTTTTTTTTTCCTCATTATGCACTGCGTGCTGCAGGATTTGATTTATATTGTGCACACTTAGCACATAAATCCATTCTCTCATATCTAGGCCAAATTTACCACTCACAGCTTATATGAGTGAGCTCAGCTCATGGCGTAGAACTACGGCACAGACCCTGTGGACAAGACGTAGAACTACGGCTTGGACCCTCAAAGGGTTAATATAAAATCTTCTCTAAAGACCGTATCTCATTGACTTTCATTACATAGAGTGCATAAAAGCACATATGCAATATTCTTAAAACACAAATTTGTGACCATTTTTAATTCAAGCATGCAAGTGCTGAAGGCCATAACAATTAAATAATTCCGGACAATTTCTGCACACCGGCACCAAAATCAGACATCACACAAACAACTAAGACACTTCTCACACAAATAAGATTGTAGGACAAGAATCATGAATGTGAATGAATGTGCAGCGAGGCTGAGACGTGTGCAACCTTGAGAATGACAAGGCATTAAATAGAACAAAAACATAATATAACAATATTCATCATCCTGTTCATCAAGGTATTATTCAGACTACTTATGCTTATAACTGTTAATATTTTAAATAGTGTACATCATTATTTTCAACACAGTTCATGTCTTCAAAAAGACGATTAAAAACAGAAAAATCTTAGCTCTCTTTCTAGAAAAACATGAATATCACAATTCCAGTACTCTAAGATAACACAACATCCAGTCATCCTTCAGAGTAAAAGTATTATGCTTCCCATTTCCCAAACTTAAGTCCAGCTGATCAGTTTACATGAGTCCCTTCATAAATATTTCTTTGCTCACACTCCAACATCACATCAAATCTTAAAACCTACTTGTCTTTACTCACTCCAATCTAACATGTTCACATATGCCTTCTACATGCTCAAGGAACAACCTCTCAAAACTTTCCTCTCACACTTCCTGGGATGTTTCCTACACTACTGGCTTTCAGAAACCTAGACAAAGGCTCATTCAAAACAGTAATTTATACAGAAGAGGTTACTAGCCCCTTGCTCCTGGCATTTTAGTTGCCTCTTACAACATGCATGGCTTATGGAGGAAAGATTCTTTTCCACTTCCTCATGAAGATGAAAGGAAATAAATAAGAACTGAACTCTTAAGAAAATAGAAGAAAACTCTGATGGGTGTGTATACATATACGTGCACATGCATGTGCAGCGTGACCTATATATACAGTACATACATACAATAACAAATGTCAATCACATACTGTAAATGTGTAAAATAAAAATATTACAATAATCATACGGAGCAAGTAGACTCTTGACCTTGTAACATACACCCTCTTGGACAACCTGTCTCACTCCATCGTTTTTAAACAACAAAATATTTTCAATTTTTAAATGTATTTATTGTGTTACTAATGGAAATGCTAAAATTAAAATGCTATTAATATGTATTTTACATTAGCAAATCTTACACAAGTAGCATTAATGCAAATAAAGCAGCAATATAAATACATGACTAAGCTTTCCTTAATATTTAATAACTCTTCTCTTAGAATTGTCTCAAACTTCACCCATATGGGTTACAGCATTATTAGTGAGAGAGGAGACACTGATGCTACAAGTATATCTCGGAACAGCTGCTATATATATATGCAACTCTTTTGATTAGACAGTTTTTAATTTTGCAATACAGCCTCTCCTCACTTAATGATGGAGTTCCGTTCCTAAGACCACATCGGTAAACGAATTTGTTGCTAAGTGAGAAGCATACTATAATGATAGTGGGTTTATGTCGACCGTCTTTGTTATTGTTCTAATGTCACTTTTGCACCATTTATAACATTTCTGGTATATTTTTAAATGTTTATACAGCAGTGTACTGTATATTGTAATAAAAAGAATTGAGGAAATCAGCTCTAATATACATTATTTAGGTATGCATACTGTCGGTAAACGAGTACGTTGCGAAGTGAGGAGAGGCTGTACTAGCATCAAGTCAGAAGTGTTTGTGGCTATTTCTATTCACTGTGGGCAAAGTATTGTGAACAGTTATAAAACAACCTATTATATATTGTAATAAGAAAAACGATGTATAATAAAAATTTACTCCTCTCAAAATCACTAGTATTAAGTAATCTATAAGCATTAGGTTTACTCTGCCCGAAATGGCTCAGCATGATAGTGGCTTTCTTTGTACTTAAATCAAAATTGTAATTACACATTGTAAACATTGCAAAGAAATAAAATCTTTATCTTTATCTTTAGTGCCCACAATGACTGCTGCCTTCATGATTTTTCTCTATCAATAATCTTAAATTATGAAAAATGATGTATGACTTAATCCCAAGGGTAACAGGTTCTTCCAATGCCCTGATTCTTACATTAAGACTAAGCAAGAGTCAAGTAACTGCAAGGAATAATACCATCAATATTATGATAAAGAATGACCATTTAGAATGGAGCAATAATGGTTGACCAAAAGTTGTGTAAATGTAGGGTGGATGGCAGGTTTAGGGGACATCCTAGTAAGGTCTGCAGGAAGCGAGGGAGATCAGTTTTTGGGATTCAATGTGCTGTTAGTGAGGAAAAATAACAATTATGAAGAGATTCTAGGAAACTGGTTCGCTGGGGTGGAAAGCAGTGTCTGAACTCTGAAGGATGGCTGGGGATTTTGCAGCTTGGTGGGTCATTTAACCTATGAAGTCCATACCCTTTTTGAAAGAGAGCTAGAAAATGAGTAATACTATGTAAGTGTTTTTTTTTTTTTTTGGGGGGTAACCCTTACACAGCAGGAAACAGCTAACACATTAAAGAAAATAGGACAACATATTCTAAGAGACACCATATTTTATTATTAGACAATCTGGCATGTTGGTATACATTCACAACAACTTACCTTTACCATGAAGATTGTAGCCCCGAAGTTCGCATATTGCCTTCCAGCCGTCCTCCTCATAAGCCATGTGCTGCAGGGAAACACAGCAACATGCACAAACTCAAAAAGACGCACCAACTTATTAAAATCAGCAAGTGCAATGATGATACAAGTCCTCATGAGACAGGCTACATACATTCTTTTACAGAAGAACAGGTTACCAAACTGGCTTGTTCAAAAATATAACAATTACAAAGGGGGCAAAACCCCATCATTTCACAAAAATTTATTGAACTTTATATTCCCTAATGACAAAGTAGAAGAGTAACAGTGTATTGTTTAGTAGAAATCAATTATTGAAGCTTGAAGTGAATGATTCTATGTATGTTAAGAACTACATTAACATATTTTGAGTGAGTTCACACAGACTCATGATGACTACAATATATGGATAACAGCCAAAATGCTTAGAGATATGTATTACACTATAGTAATTCATTAAAAACTCAGCAACAAATGGTAATGAGTGCAATGCAAAGAATTTTAATTAAAATTAAGAAATTAATTAATCATGTACATCACAAAGCCTATATTAATACTGTATAAGCTAACTGTTTATCTACAGTATTTCAACGGCAAATACTGAAAGAAAAGTAAAAGCCAAGGTCAGTAGCAAAGTTATTTACAATGAAGACAAGACACAGGTGGGGAATAATCTTTCGAGGTGACAACGTTTGGCTGTGTAGAACTTTATCAAGTCTACAGAGAGAGAGAGAGAAAAACATTGTCACAATGAAAGCTTGTTCTGTACCTACATCTTTTCTTCATTACTGTTGGTAGTATCAAACATGAACATGTCTGAAACATGAACATGTCTGAAACATGAACATGTCTCAAACATAAACATATATCAAACATGAACAGGTATATTTTTAGCTATAAAGTTCCCTGTCTGGAGTTTCCGATATGGTTTTCAACACTGAAAACTAACGTTAAATAGCCAAATAGTCATTTATATTGTTCTTGTTTTATTTACTAAGTGATGAAATACATACCGTACTCGTGCTCTCATGAAACAGACAAAAATAAACATGAAGGCCTAACTATTCTAAACATTATAATACTTGTACAGTTATCTCTCTAGTTATGCATATTGTATTTTAAAGTATATTCTTACTTGTTTATATGTGAGTGCTTCGTACAAGGTAGTCCATGCAACTTCTCCACCGACAAGCCAAGTATATACATGGATTACATGGTTGACTGATGTAAGGTAGTCCATGCAAACTCTCCCCCCACCCACCCACGTATATACTTGATGGACTGATGCAAGGTAGTCCATGCAAACTCTCCCCAACCACCCATGTATATACTTGGTTGACTGATGCAAGGTAGTCCATGCAAACTCTCCCCCAACCACCCATGTATATACTTGGTTGACTGATGCAAGGTAGTCCATGCAATCTTCACCAACCACCCATGTACAGTACGTATATACATAAGTGCTTGATGCAAAATAAACCATGCAAAAATCTCCTGTAACCAGCCATGTACATATGCACCTTATCTCATTCATTTATACTGTACATTAATTTAATTTTACTATCCAGACATCATCGACTCTTAAATGTTATATACAAGTTGCATAGTAAGAGATTAACGCTGCTAAATATGAGTACATCTTGTAATATGTTCAAATATTCTCTCTAAATGCTCGACAATAAAAGTTCTCTCCATTAACTGTGCATTCTATTAAACATAATGATAACAAAACATGAACCACAGAATTTTTTAAATAAAATCTACCAAATGGAGACAGCAACATTTTTGGAAAGAAGAAAATGTTTTGATTAGAAAAAAATATTACCTAAGGATATTTTCTTGCATTTACATTACAGCAAATTTTTCTATACTTTTCTTCTCTTTTTAACACACCGGCCATTTTTCACCGACACAGAGTAGCCCACAAAAAAAAAAAAAAAACATTCTCACCATCACTGTCTTGACAAAGGGGCACTGATACTACAGTTCAAAACTTCAACATATGAACACCCCTCCTTCAGAGCACAGGCACTGTACTTCCTATCTCCAGGATTCAAGTCTGGCTAACTGGTTTCCCTGCATCCCTTCATGAATGTTACTTTGCTAACACTCCAACAGCACGTCAAGTCATAAAAACCACTTGCCTCCATTCTCTCCTAACATGCTCACACACACTTGCTGGATGTCTAAGCCCCTTGCACACATAACCTCTTTTACCCCTTCCCTCTATCCTTTCCAAGGCCGACCCCTACCCCACCTTCCATCCTCTCTAAATGTCTGAACCACCTCAGTAACCCCTCTTCAGCCCTCTGTATAATACTTTTAGTAAACCCACACCTCCTAATCTCCAAGCTATGAATTCTCAGCATAATATTCACACCACACATTGCCCTCAGACATGACATCTTCACTGTCTTCAGCCTTCTTGTTGTAACATTCACAACCAATGCTTCATAACCATATAAGAGTGTTGGTACTATTATACATACTCTCATACAATTTCCTGTTTTGCTTCCATGGATAACATTCTTCATCTCCAAAAATTCCTCAGTGCTCCACTCGCCTTTTTACCTCCAACAATTCTATGATTCACCTCATCTTGCATAGACCCATCTGCTGACAAGTCCACTCCCAAATATCTGAACACATTCACTTCCTTCATACTCCCTCAATCCAATCTAATATCCAATCTTTCAAGGTCCTCAAATCTGCATACTAGCATAACTTATGGAGTGACAGATATGGGAGGAAGTGTAAAATAATCTCAATGAAGAACCAAGGTACCATAGGTACAGTTAGAGGCAACTGTTAACATCTGGGGTCCAACTCTTCAACCTGCTATCAACAGATATAAGAAATGTTGCCTGAACAAAAAGTATGAGTTTTCAGGAGGAAACTGGACCTCCACTTGCTTCTAATGTCTGATCAGCTAGGTTATGATAGCTATGTAGACCTGTGTGATGCTAGCAGTAACAGCCTGAGTGGCCAGGCAGTCAACAAGGAAGTCTGACTTCAGGCTCTGCTATGAGAGAGTGGAAGAACCCCCCAAACCAGTCCCAGGTATACAACAGATGTCTATGTTTTCTCTATCTTGAAAATCCCCATCACACCACCACCACTACTAGAATCTGAACACAACAGTTTGTTCATAATTTAATTTACTAAAGTAATTTAGCAGCTTGAATCCACCTGACAGTTATAGGAACAAGGTATAGTACCTGAACCTGTTAAACTTTGCACCACAATGAGTGCATATAGTATAAGGCTCCCCTTAAGCTCAAACAATTTATGTTAAACCTCTACAACCACTAGACATCATACAACTTATTTTCTGATAAAGAGTACACAGCCATTCTTAGATAACATTACTTAATTTCCTTACCTATACATCAGTACCATTTAAAGAGAAACACAATGATTTTTTTTAACACACCAGCCATCTCCCACTGAGGCAAGGTAACATTATTATTATTATTATTATATTCCAGGGTCATACAGCACCTGAGGAATGGGAGGCAATCAAGTTTGAGCCAAGGAATGAGAGAGTGGCACCACTTCCTAGGATCAGGAGCCCTTCAGCAGCATTGAGGCCCTCCCCCCTCAAAGAGTTATAGAATACAAAACCAGGCAACATTAGTGAAATAATTGCAGAAAATCCACAAACATCATGCAAGTGCAACAATAAATTCCCAGATCATAAAAATAAGGAATCCTCTTTCCTCTGAATTAAGCATTTTAATTACTATGTTAAGTGACCAGTTAAAATTCCTTTGTATGTACATGAAATGTAGGAATGTATACTTTATAATTATCAACATTCAATTAGCATTGCAATTATATGAAAAAAGAGCTAAATTGCTAATACTGTACAATACTTGAAGTTAAATTTTATTTGTGTAAAGCATTAAAACCTGTGTGGGTCATTCAGTGCGAAAGGTGGAGCCTTCAACCTACGTCTAACAATGTAAAACAACCGTGCTACTCTAGCATTAATCCTGGGTTGAACTTACTGATTGCTTTGCTTATACACTTAAACCCTTAAACTGGGTATGGCTGGTGGCCATCACATTCTTGCTTTGCACATTTTTTAAATAAAAATATATATTTTTCTTTAACTGCAACTCATCAAAAACTGAATATATGTAGCTATACAATGACAAGTGAGAAAAATGAAAGCTGACCTTTTCTGGCATGCAGAAAATTGACAAATTAAAGCTTAGTCGTACCTAACAGCAGAAACGTGCACAGAACTAAATTGTTTTACTATATACATTTTTAACATATCTGTTCTTGTCCACTATATGAAAATACTGTACATTTTCATCTCTCTATGTCATATCTGACATAGAGAGATGTAACCTATAGCTCCTTATCGTCCTTTGCGGATGACTCTCAGATTGCCATGACAGTGACTTCCATCGAAGACACCGCAAGACTCCAAGCGGACATCAACCAAATCTTCAAATGGGCCACTCAAAACAATATGAAGTTCAAAGAAGAGAAATTTCAACCACTCAAATATGGAAAACTTGAAGAAATTAAAACTGTATCAGGGTATGCAACAAATTCTAACCATACAATAGAGCAAAAAAGTAATGTGAAAGACCTGGGAGTGAAAATGTCAGAGGATCTCACCTTCAAAGACCACAACAATGTATCTACCGCATCTGCTAGGAAAATGATATGGTGGATAATGAGAACCATCAAAACTAGGGACACCGAGCCCATGATGATTCTCTTCAAATCGCTTGTTCTCTCTAGATTAGAATATTGCTGTACACTAACTGCCCCCTTCAAGGCAGGGAAAATTTCTGACCTGGAGAGTGTACAAAGAACTTTCACGGCACACATACGTACGATAAGGCACCTAAATTACTGGGAACGGTTGAAGGCCCTTGATCTGTATTCCCTGGAGCGCAGGCGAGAGAGATACATGATAATATACGCTTGGAAAATCCTAGAGATTAGTACCAAACTTGCACAAGAAAATCAGTCCCTGTGAAAGCAAAAAACTCAGCAGGAGATGCAACATTCCTCCAATGAAAAACAGGGGCACCACGAGTACACTGAGAGACAACACAATAAGTGTCTGGGGCCCAAGACTGTTCTACTGCCTCCCAGCATACATAAGGGGGATTACCAATAGACCCATGGCTGTCTTCAAGAAGGCACTGGACAGGCACCTAAAGTCAGTACCTGACCAACCGGGCTGTTGTTCTTATGTCAGTTTGCGTGCGGCCAGCAGTAACAGCCTGGTTGATCAGACCCTGATCCACCATGAGGCCTGGTCTCAGACCGAGCCGTGGGGGCATTGACCCCTGAAACCCTCTCCAGGTAAACTCCAGGTATTGTATTAGAGGCTTTTCAGAGTGGCAGTCCATGAAACAGACAGATCAGTGCCACACTGCACATCATACAGTGGTACACCTTACAGTAGTGCAACTTACAGCAGTACAGTGCCTTTAAAGCTGTGTTGGTTTTCTGTATGTATGACTGCACAAATAACACTATTTCTGGGCATTTTCCTTATATCCTATAGCATTAACAGGCTTACTTTACCAGAATTCTGTCAAGTTATTCTTAAGGTGGCCATTTGTTGAAAAGGGTCGGGCTACTAGTACCTTCAAGTACTATACGTAGTTACTGTATTTGTTGAAGAGGGTCGGAGCTACTAGTACCTTCAAGTACTATAGTTACTATATTTGTTGAAGAGGGTAGGGACTACTAGTACCTTCAAGTACTATAGTTACTGTATTTCTTGAAGAGGGTCAGGACTACTAGTACCTTCAAGTACTATAGTTACTGTATTTATTTAATGACAGCCAAGTAGAAATCTTCTTGGTGGAATTTACTAGGTAAATATTAAATGCATTTAGCATTGCCACAACCAATATATGGAAAAGCAGTTTCACATGACACTTAAAATGCTTTCTAACATATTCAACAAGCCCAATGTGCCTATTCAATTTGTCAACCAAATGCATAATCTTTGTGTAATTTACCACTGCAACTAGCTTCAGGATTTTTCTTTTGTCTTTTATGTTATCCTGTCAGTGTGTACCATCAGAGGGTTATTAACAAGTCACACAATGTGTGACTTGTTAATGGTCTAAGTTGTACCGAAACATTGTCATAAGTTTCTTTCTCCTATGTGTGGGTTATTTGTGTACTGTTCCAGCCATGGTATCGTGCCTTTTCATTCTCTGGTCATAGTCATATTCATCTTCACTTCCCTCATCATCACTGCAGTCATTATAATGTAATGAAATAAATACCTTTCTTCTCTATTGATTACAGTAGTCTGCATATTAATAGGAACAATGATGAAATAGACCTTTATTTGGAAAATTAAGGCTTATTTGAAAAATAAATGACAATGATATGACAGATAACTGATTTAATAAGAGATATGTCTACTCTTTGCTTTTATAAGCATTGTAACATGTTTTGGCATAGAATCAACCAGGTCTGAATAACAGCAGACAGTTGAACAGTCCTGTTTTGTGATCCTGCTTTTAGTTATTGCCCACAGATTCTCAACTGGGTTGAGATCAGGAGAGTTTCCAGTTTAGAATGCATAGCCCACTCACTTCAAAGAATATCAGCATTTTTCTGGAAGTGTGGAATGGAGCAAGATCCTGCTGGAAAATGCTTTCTCCATCAGGAAAGATTCTATCCACAATGGGAAGCAAATAAGTTGCCAGGATTGTCTTGTATTTGTCACTGTCCATCGTTTCCTCAACAATAACAAGCTGTGCAGAGCCTTTAGCAATAAAACCACCTCGATACATCTTAGGTGGGTGTTTTGGCACTTGTTGAATGTGTTCATTCCATTCCGAAGAGGTTCACATTTGCTCTGTCTCGCTACCATTGATCTGTACCAATGTACAGTGGACCCCCGGCTAACGAACAAAATTCATTCCAGAAGCCTGCTCAAGTGCCATTACCGAACGAATTTACTTCCTTAAGAAATAATGTCACGTAGGTTAGTCTATTTCAGACCCCAAAAATACACTTCCACAAGCACTTACAATATTATACTTACATAATTGTACGATTTCCGGGGTGTTCGTTAGCCGGGGGTCCACTGTACTTCAAAATTAGCTTCATCTGAAAATATAATTTTTCTCCATTCATCTATCGAGTGCCCACTATAGCTGTTTTTTCTTCACAGCAGCAGTCAATAACTGTTTCTTTACCAGCTTTCTGGTAGTTCTGTCAACTTCAAGGAGCCTTTGTCGAACAGTTGAAGATTCAACATTTAAGTCAGCTGAAGCCAAAATCTCTCCGTGGAAATTTGCTGGTTTTCTTGGGATCCTTCACACTATTTCTTATAACCTAGTCATTGTGAAGTATATTGTCTTACATTTTTTTCCAGCTCTTCCTCAATGCAGCACCCCACAGTCACTAGTGGTGTCAGCTCTCTTTAGAATCAGACCAATAGCTGATTTTGCAAGGCTCAAATTTTGGGCAATCTGTCTGATACTCAAATCAGTATGTTTTCTAGGTGTAACATCCATCACGAATTTCAGCAGCAACCATGAACTGATGGGAAGAATTTGGCAAAAAGCACAGGAATAGCCTTACAGAACAACAGTTGTTGTAGTACTAATGAGAGTTGCAGGGTAACACTGCAGCTGGATGGTTGCTAGAAGTTGGAAGACTCTTATGAAAAGAAAGGAGCCCAAACTACACTAATTAAGCCAGAGACTAAGACTTATTATGAGTTAATCACAAAATTTACTGCCCCAATTAATTTGCACACTACTGTAATTGATTTACTAGTGTGTGAGGTGGAGATGCCAGTTGTACCTTGCACTAGATACCTCAAATTTTAATCACTGCTTATAGACCATTCCTTATTTATGTGAAATCCTTTAGTTTGTTTCATTGAAATTTGCATAACTGCTAATGATATTGTTATACTAGGATTTTGATTCCTTCAAACTGTCATGTCTCCTCAAGCAAGATGCATTAATAGACTTATGTCTTCCATGATGCATCATGTGGGGCCAGGACTTGTCTTCCATGATGCATCATGTGGGAGGCCACGACTTGTCTTCCATGATGCATCATGTGGGAGGCCAGGACTTTTTCTATGAGGGGAGGACCAGGTTGTTCCTGAAGCCAAAAGTCATTTAAAGGCCTAAAAAGGCATATGACAGGAATTTAAAGTGTACAGGCTTTTGTGTACATTATACAACACACCCAGCTGCCCACCCAGACATATATAAACATTCTTCCTAGCTTAATGGTCAACACAATGTTGTACGACAACATTTAATAGAAAAATTTATTACACTCTTAAGTGATTATTTAATAGCCTTTTTTTCTTCAAAAGCAATAATAATTAACCTACACATATTTAAACATAATATGAACACACCTTAACCACTTCTCCTCTATAAATTACTAAACGTAAAAAGAAAAACGAAAGCTTTTCTTTTTAGGTCACCCTGCCTCTGTGGGAGACAGCCGGTGCATTAAAAAATATCAATATGACTTCTATAGCTACTAATGGAAGCTCAGTGAATCCAAGTCAAAATGTTCACTTTTTTTAAGTATTCTATTTATTTTAATCAAAGAGAAACACTAAAACCGTTTGGGTCATACAGTATCTGGAAATATTATATACCTAGGTGTCACAAATATTTGAAGCAAAGATGGACTAGAGTGAGAACAGGTAAAGAGGTCAAGGTGAAGATTAAGATTGCAGGTCAACAATGCAAAGCAGAAATTTGTGCTTGTATGAGAGCAGGTGTGGGTGAAAAGAGGAATGATGGGCAAAACGAGGTAAAAAAAAAAGGGTTGTAATAGAGAAAAAGCTATTATTTGAATGATTTTTACTATGTTAAAAAGATATACAGAAGGTAGAGAATGAGAAGAGAGATAAGAGAGGCTAAACAAATGGCAAGAGTGTGCAAAACAAAAAAAAAGTGAGAATGGGTGAGCAATTATCAACAAATTTTGCTGAGATAAAGAAACTGTTTTGGAGATATTAATTAGTTGAGAAACCCTTGGGAGTCCAGAATGAAACAGGTGAGGAAGGTAGAATTACTGAAAATTTGGAGGAAATATGTTGAGGAATTATTAAATGTTGACAATGAGAGAGGCAGTGAGCTCATGCCAAGGGCAAGGAGTAATTGTATCTGTTAGGAATGGGAAAAAGCCAGAGGCAAATGAAGAGGAAGTGGGTGAGGCAGTGGGTGAGGCAGTGGATGAGGCAGTGGGTGAGGCAGTGGGTGAAGCAATGGATGAAGCAGTGGGTGAGGCAGTGCATAGAATGAACAATCAGCTGTGACAGATGGGATGAAGACTGAGATGCTGAAAGCAGGTGGGGATATTATTTTGTAATGGTTGGTGTATTTATTAAATATGTGCATACATGAAATAAAAGAAAGTACCTAAGAATAGGCAAAAAACATGCATTGTTCCTTTGTGATGTATGCACATCTCTGGCAAGACAGCCACTGAATTAGTGATGAAGGTGTTTCCATTTTTTGGTCATCCTATCTTGGAAGAAAACAGCCCCATGGTAAAAAATAAAAAAATCATAAAATACATGTGTATATGGAATTTTTTGGCACAATCGACTGAGAGAACAAGACAACAACAATTGTAAACTAGAAAAAGAAAGTAGTGCTGCAATGACACTACAGTGGTACCTCGGTATAAGTCCGCTTTGGAAAAAGTCCAACTTCGTATACGTCCTGTTTGGACGCGAAAATTTCTACTTGGTATACGACCTTTGTTTGGAACACGCTCGCGTCCTAGAACTTGTATGGGTCAAAATGAGTCACGACATCGCGCGCTACCCTTGTTTACCTCTCTCTCGATGTGGAGGAGTTAGTGGAGGGGCACAGGGAAGAGCTGACCACTGAGAGCTGCAGGAACTTGAGAAGGAGCACAAGACTAAGATGGATGCACACTCTTCAGCCTCGGAAGAGGAGATAGAGGAAGCCCCTACTCAATTAATCAAGGAAATCTTTGCCAAATGGATGGACATCAAAAACTTTGCAGAGAAGTACCACCCCAACAAAGCCCAAACAAGCCGTAATAGCATTGTCTGGAACGACCAGACAATGTCACATTTCCGAAACATCCTGAGGAGAAGGCAGAGGCAAAGTTCTTTGGACAGATTTTTAGTAAAAGTCAAACCTGGTGAGCTTCAACCAGGTCCAAATAGGGAAAAGAGACAGAAAAGAGAAGGGGACTCACCTTCCAAACAATAACATTTCCTCCTCCTCCCTTCTCAGCACTATCCTAGTAGGCACTCGACTCTTTTCAGCAAAGTAAAGTGAGGTTAAATTTGCATTTATTTCATCTAATTCTTTTGTATTTATATAGTATAAATTTTAGTATTAAGCAGTGTTTAAATTACTTTAATATTAAGCAGTGTTTAAATTATTTTATACAACCCCATCAATGTATAATATGCCAATAACAATAGGATTTTTTCATGGGAGCGGATTAATCGTTTTCCCTATATTTCTTATGGGAAAATTCGTTTGGTATAAGTCCAAGGTCCTGGAACGGATTAAGGACGTATACCGAGGTACCACTGTATTTCCTCACAAATATTGTGGCAGACAGCTGGAATGGCATCCAGGAGTAAGTAGTGATCATTACAAACAACCCCGGGAAAACACACAAATAAGCTGCACATAGGAGAATACAGTGGAACCCCGACTAACGAACGCTCCATATAGCGAACAAATCGTGTAACGAACGCTTTTTTCGCAAAATATTTTTCTCATGTAGTGAACATTTACTCGTGTTGCGAATCGTACCAGACCTGCACGCCTGCCCGCGCGCTTCACCGCGCACAACGCCAGTCTAGCGTTGTTTACACTTGAGAGAACATTACCCAGCGCTCTCTTTCAAACATTCACAATACTTTTGTTGTGTTTATTGGTGGTTCAGTGATTGTCACTGTGAAATAAGTCACCATGGGTCCAAAGAAGCTTCCTAGTGGCACCCCTGTGGTAAAGAGAGTGAGGACCACCATCGAACTGAAGAAAGAGATTGTTGAAAAATATGAGAGTGGCGTACGTGTCAGTGAGCTTGCCAGGATGTACAACAAAAACAAATCTAGTATCGGCACGATCCTGGCAGAGAAATGAGATCAAGGAAGCTCATGTTGCAAAAGGGATTGATATGTTAACGAAAAATAGATCAAAAACAGTGGATGAGGTTGAGAAGTTGTTGATGGTGTGGATAAACAATGAACAAATAGCAGGTGATAGTATTTCCATGGCGATAATGTGTGAAAAGGCAAGGAAGTTGCCAAGACAATGCCTGGAACCAGTTGTGAGGAGAGTGATTTTAAACCCAGCAGAGGCTGGTTTGAGAGGTTTAAGAAACGTAGTGGCATACACAGTGTTGTGAGACATGGTGAGGCAGCCAGCGCAGACAAACGTGCAGCTGAAAAGTTTGTGAGTGAATTTAAGGGGTTCGTAGAGGCTGAAGAATTCCTCCCCCAACAGGTGTTTAATTGTGATGAAACAGGGCTGTTTTGGAAGAAAATGCCCAACAGGACCTTCATTACTCAGGAGGAAAAGGCACTGCCAGGACACAAGCCTATGAAAGACAGGCTAACTCTTATGATGTGTGCCAATGCCAGTGGTGATTTTAAAGTGAAGCCTTTACTGGTGTATCACACAGAAAATCCCAGAGCCTTCAAGAAACACAATGTTAACAGGAATTATTTGTGTGTGCATTGGAAGGCTAACACTAATGCATGGGTCACTAAGGACTTTTTCACGGAATGGTTGACTGGAGTGTTTGGTCCAAGTGTGAATAAATACCTCCTGGAAAATAAATTGCCACTCAAGTGCCTCCTGGTACTGGACAATGCTCCTGCTCATCCTCACAACTTGGAAGAGTTGTTGTCTGACAACTTCAATTTCATCAGAGTGAAGTTCTTTCCTCCTAACACCACTCCTCTCATCCAGCCCATGGACCAGCAGGTCATTGCAAACTTCAAGAAACTGTACACCAAAGCAGTGTTTGAAAAGTACTTTCAAATGACCTCAGACACTGAGTTGACCCTAAGAGAGTTCTGGAAAGATCACTGGAAAGATCACTTGCCTTATAGGCAAGGCTTGGGAGGGAGTGACTTCCAGGACTTTGAACTCTGCTTGGAGACCACTGTGGCCGGATTGTATTGAAAAGAGGGATTTTGAAGGATTTGAGGCTGACCCTGACCCTGACAACCCTGTGCCTGTTGTGGAAGATATTGTGGCATTGGAGGTGAGTGGTGAGGATGTGGAAGAGTTGGTGGAGGAGCACAGGGTAGAGCTAACAACTGAAGAGCTGCAAGAGCTGGAACTGGAACAGCATCAGACCAGAGCTGAGGTTATTGCTTCACAGGAGGAGGGAGAGAGAGAGAAGGAGGTGCCTTCTTCAGTGCTTAAGGAAATTTGTTCCAAGTGGAACGATGTGCAAAGTTTTGTTGAAAAACACCACCCTGAGCAAGCTGAAATGAGCCATCTGTGTAACCACTTCAGTGACAGAGCCATGTTGCACTTCAGGAAAATATTAAACAGGCGCCAGAAACAGAGGACTCTGGACAGTTATTTCACAAGGCAGGGATCCAGTGACTCTCAAGCTGGTCCTAGTGGCATTAAAAGAAAAAGAAGGGAAGTAACCCCAGATAAGGACTTGTTACCTGAAGTCTTTATGGAGGGGGATTCCCCTTCCAAACACTAAGCACTCCCTCACTCCTCCTCCCTATCTTCCAGATGCCAGCAAGTCTCTTCAATAAAGGTAAGTACAGTGGACCCCCGGCTAACGAACACCCCGGAAATCGTATAATTATGTAAGTATAATATTGTAAGTGCTTGTGGAAGTGTATTTTTGGGGGTCTGAAATAGACTAACGTACATGACATTATTTCTTAAGGAAGTAAATTCGTTCGGTAACGGCACTTGAGCAGACTTCTGGAATGAATTTTGTTCGTTAGCCGGGGGTCCACTGTAAATGTTATTTTAAATGTTTAATTATAAATTTAATCTTTACAAAATAAATTTTTTGTGAATATTTTTGGATGTCTGGAACGGATTAATTGTAGTATTTACATTATTTCTTATGGGAAATAAGGTTTCGAATTACGAACTTTTCGTGTTAAGAACTAGCTCCTGGAACGGATTAAGTTCGTTAGTCGAGGGACCACTGTACAAGCTTATGACGTTTGGGCCCGACTTGGACAATTTACTAGTAACATCAACACAGGAAGGTGAGGGAGCCAGAATATATAGGTGAGGACAGGGATGGGACAAAGAGGAAGAAAGAAGTGGAGAAGTAGTGGTATTATACGTTTATGTTCTTTATAAATCCCAGGAAAATTAAAAAAACAAAAACAATAAATGCACGACAAACTAAACAGTGAACAGAAGACAGTAAAAACAGACCCAATCTCTTGTAAATGTGATTTATTGCACTTTCCTAACTAAAATCACTGGGCTTTACTTAATCTATAGTGATATGCATCTATAAAGTGGAAAAACTAATTAAAAACGGTTATGTATACTATATTGTACATGCACCAACTGTAACTTAAGTTAGTAACAGCATGCAGTTCCAAAAGTAAAACATTAACAATAATTAAGCCTATCATGCAAGAACCAACTTGAAAAAATAACTCACCACAAATCCATAGAACTTGCCAACCATGACAACGGCCTCAATAACTGGCCCGTATTGTGAGAAAAGATAGCGTAAATCATCCTTTGTTGCTGCTCCAGCAAGATTACCACAAAAAATCTTGAATGTCTTGTGCACTTCGCCAGGCATTCTGAAAAACAAAGATTGCAGTGACCTCGACAGTGATCTATGATTATCCTTCAGTGAGATGATGATGATAACAGTAATAAAATGACAATAACAGCAATATTGTACAGTGAACTGATTGCTGAAGTACAATACGTACTGTAATTGTGTATCTTATAAAAATATGCAATTTAATTGAATAATCTTTAAAAGCAAAAAAAAAAAAACTACAGTGGTACCTCAAGTTACGATGGTCCCCAAAATCGCCCTTTTATGTAAGTTTATTTTTTTAAATGCTTTTGTAGGTATATTTTTGGGGGTGTAAAAGGACTAGTCTATTTTACATTATTCCTTATGGGGATAAATTCGTTTGGTAATGGCACTTGAACAGCATTCTCGAACGAAAAAATATCGTAACTAGAGGTACCACTGTATATATATTATATTCATTTTCATTATGAGCTACAAAATACCTGAGCAACATAAAATAATGAACATTTATTACAAAACAGTCAAATCATCCCTATAAATTTATGGAGTTCACATTTCTAAAGGTTCTGTGAAAACTACAAACCAAATACAAATAAAATGTACCTGATAAATTTTCTTTCAGATTTGGGTTTAATTTGTTTCAGGGATAATGTGTGTAAATGAATATCACACTAATCTGTTTAACAAACACTGACATTTATAACACAGTGACCAGAAGAGATTGCTTTGGGCAATGGAGAGTTGCTGAGCCAGAAAAACACCAAATAACAGAAACTATTCACTAGTTATTCATCAGCAAGGGTCATACAGCACAGCAGGACAGGGCAGGATGCAGGAATATTGGGTAGCAAGAGGGAGAGGGATGATTATTAGGTTATGGAAGTCTTTCCTGGCATCTTTATGGATTGGTTACACGGGCAGTTTCCATGCGAGTGATCATTCTTGTTCATCTTGTAAAGAGTCTGTCCTTGTCAATAATTAATTACTGAGTTGATTATTGTCAGGAAAATGTTACTGTTATATCTTCCACCTGCAATTTAAACTTGGATTATAGTCAAAAGAATTCCATAGGCATTGAAATAATATGGCAGATGTGGATTGTGTCAATAAAAATTCAGCATGACTTAATAAACAGGGTAAATCAAATTTTTTTCACTACTATAAAGATAAAGATAAAGATTTATTTCTTTGTAAAGGTTACAATGTTTAATTACAATTTTGGTTTGCTAAGTACAAAGAAAGCCACTATCATGCCGGGGCATTTCGGGCAGAGACACAAGTCTTCCTCAAACATTTACATATTTTATTAAATAACAAATATTTTTTTAATAAATCTCAGAGGTGGTGCCAGAATTTCTGTACTGCAATGGAAGGGGGGGGGATTATTTTAATTTAGTGGGGGGGCAGGGGCTGAGAGGAATTTTTTGAGGTGCTTGAGCCCAATAGCCACTCCTGGCACTAGCCACACCTGGCACTAGCCACACCTGGCACTGCCACTGAAGCAGCTCCTGAAACAAGGCAACACGGGTAAAAAAAACTCACAATAATGAAAGAACGCGTCACGTTCAAATAATTTAATGTATCGTACATATTAAACCTTGCTGGTAAGGTAACTAATTATATCTGGAATAAAGATGGTCATTAGTACATATATTGAACACCTCTCGATTGTTATTGATCATTATTACCACTACATTACATTCATGGGAAGTGCTAAACCCACAGGGGCCATACAGTAACTGGTGAATGGGAGATAATCAAGTTTGATTCAAGAAAAGGTAAAGAATCTCAAATTCCTTGGATCAAGAGTCCTTCACCACTGTCAAGGCATCCTCCTTGAAGGGTCTGTTTCAAGAGAGCTCAAAGATCTTTAAGGTCTACTCAGAAGAAAAAACATGTTGGGAAATTGTAACCCAGTCGTAAACATATTACTGCACTGGTAAGTTTGTAGGGCAGTGCAAAACCCATATGGGTCATACAGCACCTGGGGACTAGGAAGTAAATAAATTTGATCCAAGGAAGGGGAGGGTAGCTCCAATTTCAAAGATCAAGAACCCTTCAACAGCATCACCACAACCCTCTAGAGGACTTCTGCACCAGCCTTTGTCTGGTGTGGACGTCTCTCTCTCTCACCTGACGATCAATGATAAATCCCCCCCCCACTCTCTCTGGGACACTTGTCCTCGTCTATTTTGCCCGCTGGGCACATTACAGGAGAGGCAACTATCATCGGCTTACTTTTAACCAGCTCCATTTTTCTGCTCTGCGATTAATTCTTTAATGGTTTTGGTGGGAAGCCAGTTACTGAACTTAGGTGGGGCTGTGGGTGTCCCACTCTGCTGGGGCTTGGCAAGGTGGTCCACGGTGCCCCGTGGCCTGGTGGCAAAAGCTCTCGCTTCGCACAGCGAAGGTCCGGGTTTGATTCCCGGCGAAGAGGTGGAAACATCGGACGTGTTTTCTTACACCGGTTGTCTATGTTCACCCATCAGTAAAATGGGTACCTGGGTGTTAGTGGACTGGTGTGGGTCGCATCCTGGGACAAAACTGACCTAATTGTCAGAAATGCTCTGCATAACAAGCGGCTTTCTATATACTGTAGTAGTATGCCATTGACGTCAGCTAGGCCTGTATACCTTGTAAATGTACTTGTAGTAAATAAAGATATTATTATTATTATTAATTGGGAACTTCTAGCTCCTGTTTCTATTTAAAAAAGAAACTCTTGTTCCTTTTTCTTTCATGGCCCAACTTTGGGCAACAAATCTTCCCTGTACATCGGAAAGTTGGGCTCGATAAGGTGTAAGCTGTCAGTGGCCCTGATAAATCCAACAAAGAAAAGAACCCTCTAGAGGGACATTAACGCATTACCGTTTTTATAATCAAATTTCTACATAGGCCTCAAACACAGTGCAAGTTTTATATAGCAAATTACATAGAATATAAGCTAGGATAGACCAATAAAATAATATGCAATTATATATTTCCATTGGGGTCCTTGAGTTAAATAAAACTAAACATAATCCCAGTTTATCTTTATTAATTCCAGTATGTAATCCTATATTTTTAATTTCATATTTTTACTTTTCTTAAAAAAAAAAATGGAACAGGTGAAGGTTTAAACCCACAGGAAATGCGTTTTGCAAAATATAAACGATCGTAGTGTGGAGACGAGGCCAGACTCACTCCTGCACAAAGGGAGGTGTATATCTTACATGTCGACATTGGATGGTAGTGAGGTTAAGTTGTTGACTCGGGGTGGCCGGAGGCAGTGTCAACGATGCCTGTACCAGGCTCAGAGTGCCTGGGGTGCCAACACTCACCAGCACACTGGTCAACCTTAGGCTGGAGGCAAGTGTCTGGCACCAGATGACCCAGGATGCTGACTCCTGGCCCCTGGGGTGGACCTCCTGGCCCTAGTAGTGGACCTCTTGGTACTGTGTTTCCTGCATGGCCCTGTGGTGGACTTCTTAGCCCTAGTGGCCCCTGCATGGCCCTAGTGTGGACCTCCTGGCCCCAGCATGGCCACCAGAGGCCAGTGGTGCATGCTGGAGGTCCTGACCTCTTGTCCTCCCTAACCTCTCCACACCCCCATCACCCCACCCTCTTCCCACCCCACCCTGCCTCCTCCTACCCCCCCTCACCCTCCCAACAGCATACAGACGTGGCCCTAAAGTGGCCCAGCACCCCCGACTTGTGGCCAAAATAAGCGAGGTAATGACAGGTCGGAGGAGGAGGAGGAGGCCAAGTGTCTCTCTTCTCTCCCCCTCTTCTCACCCCTCCCTAACCTCACCTCACCCCTCAACCTCACTCACCTTCGCCCTCTGCCGGAGTAAACAGTGTAATCCATTGATCCATTCAGTTGTAAATTCAAAAATATAAGCACACGGGCAGTCTGGTCTTGGTCAACATTTTCCACAATCAGTAGCAGCGTTATGGAGGGACCCTCTCTATATCCTTCTCCTCTCTCCCTCTCATCTCTCTCCACCGTATTCTTAATCCCTACCCACACACCCCATTAGGGTATTTTTTCCAGGCTGATCCGTAATAACTCGGGGATTAGGAGGTTAATTATAAGCCTCAGTTTAGTGGACAAATCTTATACTTGAGATGCTTCTCGTGTGAGGCAATTGTGGAAGTAACGGCTTATATACCATTAATATGCCAATATAACAAGCCTTTTACCAACAAAATACATATATACACCCAGAAAAGTATTCAGAAAATGTTTAGTTGACTTCATTTGGCTCCATTAAAGCCAAATCATTACACAGGCTCGTGTCTGGCGACATCTAATAACTCCTACACAACAATAATAACGCCATTTAACAAACTTGTAAATCTTATCTATGAGTTATCGTGTTGTGTGGTAGTGGTGAGTGCTGCCTTCATCACTCCCAGCACCACACTGTACCATGGCATCCCTTATATACAGTTATATAATGCCGGTGTGGCCTTGATAAATGTCACCTCTGGCAACCCCTACCAGCGTACCCACGCACACTCTCTTGACGTCATAGGCCTAAGGCTTCACTCTGACGTCAGAGGCCTAGGTTTCACTCTGTAACGTCATAGACCTAGGTTTCACACTGTGGCGTCATAGAGCTAGGTTTCACACTGGCGTTATAGACCTAGGCTTCACACTGGCGTTATAGACCTAGGCTTCACACTGGCGTTATAGACCTAGGCTTCACACTGGCGTTATAGACCTAGGCTTCACACTAGCGTTATAGTCCTAGGCTTCACACTGGCGTTATAGACCTAGGCTTCACACTGGCGTTATAGACCTAGGCTTCACACTGGCGCTATAGACCTAGGCTTCACACTGGCGTTATAGACCTAGGCTTCACACTGGCGTTATAGACCTAGGCTTCACACTGGCGTTATAGACCTAGGCTTCACACTGGCGTTATAGACCTAGGCTTCACACTAGCGTTATAGACCTAGGCTTCACACTGGCGTTATAAACCTAGGCTTCACACTGGCGTTATAGACCTAGGCTTCACACTGGCGCTATAGACCTAGGCTTCACACTGGCGTTATAGACCTAGGCTTCACACTGGCGTTATAGACCTAGGCTTCACATTGGCGTTATAGACCTAGGCTTCACACTGTCTGACTTTTTTGGGTTATCCTAGGTTTCCTACACATATGCTGCTATGTATGATAATCTATGTAACTATATTTGTGTATACCTGAATAAACTTACTTACTTGCTTCACACTGGCGTCATAGACATAGGCTTCACACTGTGACGTCATAGACCTAGGTTTCTTCAATAAACACACCGTAAGCCAGCAGACAGTGGAGCCAACAAGACTGGAGAACACACTTGACCTTATTTTCACAAATATTGAGGACCTGGTAAGAAACATAACAATATCAAAAACAACTAATTCTGATCACAATCTAATCGAAGTCCAGACTTACATGCACAGGAGTCCTGATCAGCAAAATGCATACAGCTATAAATGTGCCCTCACCAAACTCAACTGGGACCAGGTTGATCAGCCTGGTTGATCAGACCCTGATCCACCACGAGGCCTGGTCTCAGATCAGCCGTGGGGGGCGTTGACCCCCGCAACCCTCTCCAGGTAAACTATGTCCTAAATGAAACATGTTGGGAAGATATCTTAAATAACATGGACCTTAACCAGTGCCTTGAAAAAATCAACTTCCTGATAGCTGAAGTATGTTCAAGGTATATTCCCCTAAGAAAAAAGAAGAAAAGAAGTAAACTGGAGAGAGAGAGTCGCTCCCTCTACAGGAGAAGGCGAAGAATCACAGAGCTCCTCAAGAATGCCAGATTATCTGAAACACGGAATGAAGCGCTAACCAGAGAAGTGGAAAATATTGAGCTTAAGTCAGGGTGTCCCGTAGCTCGATTGCTAGCACACTAAGGTCCGGAGTTCGAATCTCCTCCGGTACGGTTGGAAAACATTAGGGACGTGTTTCCACAAGACACCTGCTGTCCATGTTCACCCATCAGTCTAAAATGGGTACCTGGGTGTTAGTGGACTGGTGTGGGTCGCATCCTGGGACAAAAATGACCTAATTTGCGGGAAATGCTCAGCATAACAAGAATCTTTCTATATAGTAGTATGTCATTGATGTCAGCTAGGCCTGTATACCTTGTACATGTACTTGTAGTAAATAAAGATATTGTTATATTATTATTATAATTATTATTATTATTATTATTATTATTATTATTATTATTATTATTATTATTATTATTATTATTAAAAGACTCATACAGGATCCAGGAGAGACAAGAGGAGCTAAAAGCGATTAGTGAAATTGAAAGAAATTTGAAATATTTCTTTTCATATGGCAAAAACAAGCGACATCTAGTATAGGACCCCTGCTCAGACACGATGGATCTTACACAGATGTCAACAAAGAAATGAGTGAGATACTGAAGTCTCAATATGACTCTGTGTTCAGTGAGAAACTAATCAGTCTAAAGACAGACAATCCAAATAATTTTTTCATGAATGAACCTCAAAACCTTGCCAATGTATGCCAAATTTCTGGCCTAGGCTTCACACTGTGGCGTCATAGACCTAGGCTTCACACTGTGGCGTCATAGACCTAGGCTTCACACTGTGGCGTCATAGACCTAGGCTTCACACTGTGGCGTCATAGACCTAGGCTTCACACTGTGGCGTCATAGACCTAGGCTTCACACTGTGGCGTCATAGACCTAGGCTTCACACTGTGGCGTCATAGACCTAGGCTTCACACTGTGGCGTCATAGACCTAGGCTTCACACTGTGGCGTCATAGACCTAGGCTTCACACTGTGGCGTCATAGACCTAGGCTTCACACTGTGGCGTCATAGACCTAGGCTTCACACTGGCGTTATAGATCTAGGCTTCACACTGTGGCATCATAGACCTAGGCTTCACAATGTGGCGTCATAGACTTAGGCTTCACACTGTGGCGTCATAGACCTAGGCTTCACACTGTGGCGTCATAGACCTAGGCTTCACACTGGCGTTATAGACCTAGGCTTCACACTGTGGCGTTATAGACCTAGGCTTCACACTGTGGCGTTATAGACCTAGGCTTCACACTGTGGCGTCATAGACCTAGGCTTCACACTGGCGTTATAGACCTAGGCTTCACTATGGAAGAGTGAAGGAAATAAAGACAACAATGGAGAACAAGAAACTCAAATCCTTCACCAGAGTGACAGGTAAATATGCAAGACCTGGGAGTGATAATATCAGAGTATCTCTCATTCAAGGATCACAGTGTTGCTACTGCAAGGAGGAAGTTGATAAATTAGACACATGTGCAACACTTGGGTATCTTTATTGAGGAAACGTTTCGCCACACAGTGGCTTCATCAGTCCTATACAAAGGAGAATGGTGACGACCAGAAGGAGTTTGAGGGAGGACACAAAAGCGAAAGGAGCTAGGAGGAGGACAAGGACAGAATCAGCAGAGGACAACCAGATCAGTGCAGAACAACAAGAGCAAGCACACAGAACCATCCCCAGAACCCCACAACCAATCAGTCCCTCACCCTGGAGTCGGTATAGTCAGTTCACCAGTCTTGAAAAGATTGGACTGTCTCCAGACTGAGGGACTGATTACCTCAAACTCCTTCTGATCTTCATTCTTCTTTATATAGGACTGATGAAGCCATTTCGTGGCGAAACGTTTACTCAGTAAAGATACCCAAGTGTTGTACACGTGTCTAATTTATCAACTTGTGGGTTCCCTGAACCATTTACTGGATTTAAGTCTGGCTACTTACAACACCATTCCTTAAACTATTCACTTTCACGATCATTTACCTAATTTTTGAAGTCTTTGACAGTACGACGAGAGACATATATATTTCACCTGTACACACACACACACACACACAGGAGCCAGGAGCTATGAATCGACCCCTGCAACCACAATTAGCTGAGTACACACGTCCAGCTCCTCCCAAAAACACTCAGAGAGAGCAAAACTAAATTTCGTAACATTTGTCATATTTCTCCTTCCTCGCTCACACAATCATTGCCTACCCCGAAACACCTGCAACCTAATCTAAACGCAACACCCACTGTTGCAGATATATGCTGTCACATACCGGCAAGTTGAAAATTAAGAGGCATGCAAGTTCCCCTGTCTTCCAATATCATGTTTATTTTTCCACTATAATCTACCTTGTCCATAATTACTATCATATTTGCCTTGTTTCGTAAGGTGAAGTCCAGGATCTTTACTTAATTCATGGTATAACTTAACAAATCTTTGTTGACAATTGTTGTTGTAGAGGTGTGAGGAAAGTTCAGACCTCTACAACACTGCTGGTGTGTCGTGCAACACTGCTGGTGTGTTGTATAATAATAATAATAATAATAATAATAATAATAATAATAATAATAAAAATAATATCTTTATTTACTACAAGTACATGTACAAGGTATACAGACCATAGCTGACATCAATGACATACTACTATATAGAAAGCCCCTTGTTATGCTGAGCATTTCCCGAAATTAGGTCAGTTTTGTCCCAGGATGCGACCCACACCAGTCCACTAACACCCAGGTACCTATTTTACTGATGGGTGAACAGTGGCAGCATAATGGCAATGGCAATGCACAGCATATTAGGGGCTTTTGGCATGTACATCTCATCAATAACTATGTATCTTGTCTACCCAACCATGTATTACTGTACCATGTCTCAATAAATTATTATTATTATTATTATTATTATTATTATTATTATTAATGACAACATGATCATTGCAGAAGCAAGATATAAAATCCCGAAAAATCCTTTTAAAGGGAATCTGTATACAATTGTTTTGGATGCCATCACACACTGGATTACTCCTTCATGATAAAGTTGATAAGTTAGTCAAAGAAGATCACCCAGAAGGAGAATGTAGAATATAACTTTGATGTATCTGTGTCCAGCATTAGGAATAATATTAGGAGAGAGGTAAATAATAAAATTGAATGTTGTAGGAATGTTGATAGAAGTCTGAGTAGATCTATAACCCACTATGATAACATGAACGTTGATAAATACGTTTATGGAGCAACTTGCAATGTGAACACTGACTGGTGTTGTTGTAGCCAGACTTAGTCTTGGTTACAAGTATACTTATTAATGAAAATAAGATACCAGATATATTAAGCAAATTTCCTAAATTTGCTTGTAACAGATAAGTGAACTGTAGGTATAAATCAAGATGTGCTCCTGTTAACCCTTTTGGGGCCTAGTTCCTAGGCCTATTGTGTATCCATATGTTCTTATGATACCATCCACAGGATGGTACTAACATACATCTTATCAAAACTATATATGTAAAGAGACAGACTCCATACATGGTTTTAAGAATAGGTATGACAGAGCCCACGAGGCTAAGAATGAATCTA
The DNA here is from genome assembly GCA_009830355.1 of Cherax destructor. Taxonomy (NCBI): domain Eukaryota; kingdom Metazoa; phylum Arthropoda; class Malacostraca; order Decapoda; family Parastacidae; genus Cherax; species Cherax destructor. Next base: position 39,416 of record WNWK01004560.1, on the reverse strand, counting down.
GCAAGAGGCAAGTTGAGAGGCGGGGGCCAGGAGCTGTGTCTCGACCCCAGCAACCACTTCTAGGTGAGACTTGGAGTCAATCTAGCAAGAGGCAAGTTGAGAGGAGGGAGCCAGGAGCTGTGCATCGACCCCAGCAACCACTTCTAGGTCAGCACAACAGCAGCTCACAGAAAACGGAGTCATGGCCACCTCTAACTCAAACATTTTCCTCAACATTTAATTATTTTCAGAATCACTGTTTATTTATACCTTGCGTACATGACAGGCATATTTCTCCTACAAAGATCTTGACGGAACAGAGATGTTATGGCCATACTATGATTTTATAAATTATTATGTATATTTATAATGTAGGAAAATATTGTTTGTATTTTGGAAGTTAAATAAGATAGTAAGTTAATATAGATACAAGTACACTTACATAGTAACATATGTGTAAATTACCCAGTGACTTATTTCCACTGAGGTCCTTGTATTTCCACTGAGGTCCTTGTATTTCCACTGAGGTCCTTGTATTTCCACTAGTCTTTATTTCCACTGAGTCCTTGTATTTCCACTGAGGTCCTTGTATTTCCACTGAGTCCTTGTATTTCCACTGAGGTCCTTGTATTTCCACTGAGGTCCTTGTATTTCCACTGAGGTCCTTGTATTTCCACTGAGGTCCTTGTATTTCCACTGAGGTCCTTGTATTTCCACTGAGGTCCTTGTATTTCCACTGAGGTCCTTGTATTTCCACTGAGGTCCTTGTATTTCCACTGAGGTCCTTGTATTTCCACTGAGGTCCTTGTATTTCCACTGAGGTCCTTGTATTTCACTGAGGTCCTTGTATTTCCACTGAGGTCCTTGTATTTCCACTGAGGTCCTTGTATTTCCACTGAGGTCCTTGTATTTCCACTGAGGTCCTTGTATTTCCACTGAGGTCCTTGTATTTCCACTGAGGTCCTTGTATTTCCACTGAGGTCCTTGTATTTCCACTGAGGTCCTTGTATTTCCACTGAGGTCCTTTATTTCCACTGAGGTCCTTGTATTTCCACTGAGGTCCTTGTATTTCCACTGAGGTCCTTGTATTTCCACTGAGGTCCTTGTATTTCCACTGAGGTCCTTGTATTTCCACTGAGGTCCTTGTATTTCCACTGAGGTCCTTGTATTTCCACTGAGGTCCTTGTATTTCCACTGAGGTCCTTGTATTTCCACTGAGGTCCTTGTATTTCCACTGAGGTCCTTGTATTTCCACTGAGGTCCTTGTATTTCCACTGAGGTCCTTGTATTTCCACTGAGGTCCTTGTATTTCCACTGAGGTCCTTGTATTTCCACTGAGATCCTTGTATTTCCACTGAGGTCCTTTATTTCTACTGAGGTCCTTGTATTTCCACTGAGGTCCTTGTATTTCCATGGGTCCTTGTATTTCCACTGAGGTCCTTGTATTTCCACTGGGGTCCTTGTATTTCCATTGAGGTCCTTGTATTTCCACTGAGGTCCTTGTATTTCCACTGAGGTCCTTGTATTTCCACTGAGGTCCTTGTATTTCCACTGAGGTCCTTGTATTTCCACTGAGGTCCTTGTATTTCCACTGAGGTCCTTGTATTTCCACTGAGGTCCTTGTATTTCCACTGGGTCCTTGTATTTCCACTGAGGTCCTTGTATTTCCACTGAGGTCCTTGTATTTCCACTGAGGTCCTTGTATTTCCACTGAGGTCCTTGTATCTCCACTGAGGTCCTTGTATTTCCACTGAGGTCCTTGTATTTCCACTGAGGTCCTTGTATCTTCACTGGGGTCCTTGTATTTCCACTGAGGTCCTTGTATTTCCACTGAGGTCCTTGTATTTCCACTGAGGTCCTTGTATCTCCACTGAGGTCCTTGTATTTCCACTGAGGTCCTTGTATTTCCACTGAGGTCCTTGTATTTCCACTGAGGTCCTTGTATTTCCACTGAGGTCCTTGTATTTCCACTGAGGTCCTTTTATTTCTACTGAGGTCCTTGTATTTCCACTGAGGTCCTTGTATTTCCACTGAGGTCCTTGTATTTCCACTGAGGTCCTTGTATTTCCACTGAGGTCCTTGTATTTCCACTGAGGTCCTTGTATTTCCACTGAGGTCCTTGTATTTCCACTGAGGTCCTTGTATTTCCACTGAGGTCCTTGTATTTCCACTGAGGTCCTTTTATTTCTACTGAGGTCCTTGTATTTCCACTGAGGTCCTTGTATTTCCACTGAGGTCCTTGTATTTCCACTGAGGTCCTTGTATTTCCACTGAGGTCCTTGTATTTCCACTGAGATCCTTGTATTTCCACTGAGGTCCTTTTATTTCTACTGAGGTCCTTGTATTTCCACTGAGGTCCTTGTATTTCCATTGGGGTCCTTGTATTTCCACTGAGGTCCTTGTATTTCCACTGGGGTCCTTGTATTTCCATTGAGGTCCTTGTATTTCCACTGAGGTCCTTGTATTTCCACTGAGGTCCTTGTATTTCCACTGAGGTCCTTGTATTTCCACTGAGGTCCTTGTATTTCCACTGAGGTCCTTGTATTTCCACTGAGGTCCTTGTATTTCCACTGAGGTCCTTGTATTTCCACTGGGGTCCTTGTATTTCCACTGAGGTCCTTGTATTTCCACTGAGGTCCTTGTATTTCCACTGAGGTCCTTGTATTTCCACTGAGGTCCTTGTATCTCCACTGAGGTCCTTGTATTTCCACTGAGGTCCTTGTATTTCCACTGAGGTCCTTGTATCTTCACTGGGGTCCTTGTATTTCCACTGAGGTCCTTGTATTTCCACTGAGGTCCTTGTATTTCCACTGAGGTCCTTGTATCTCCACTGAGGTCCTTGTATTTCCACTGAGGTCCTTGTATCTCCACTGAGGTCCTTGTATTTCCACTGGGGTCCTTGTATTTCCACTGAGGTCCTTGTATTTCCACCGGGGTCCTTGTATTTCCACTGAGGTCCTTGTATCTCCACTGGGGTCCTTGTATTTCCACTGAGGTCCTTGTATTTTCACTGAGGTCCTTGTATTTCCACTGGGGTCCTTGTATTTCCATACAGATTCAATACATTATCTTCTACAGCGCTATGATTATCTCGGTATTGATAAAACCCACTGGTGGGCGAAACGTCTACAAAATAAAGACACCCAGGTGTTGTACATGTATCTTATTCATCAATAAAGACACTCCCAGGTGAGGATGGGGAGAATAACATAACAACCTCCCCACAGACTCTCCCAGGGGAGGAGGGAGAGAATAAAATAACAACCTTCCCACCAGACACTCCCAGGGAAGAAGGAAGGGAATAATATAGCAACCTCCCCACAAACTCTCCCAGGGGAGGGGGAGAATAATAAACCAACCTCCCCACCAGACACTCCCAGGGGAGGGGGAGAATAATATAGCAACCTCCTCACCAGACACTCCCAGGGGAGGAGGAGGGTGAGAAAATATAGCAACCTCCCCACCATACACTCCCAGGGAAGGAGGAGGAGGGGGAATAATATAACAACCTCCCCACCAGACACTTCCAGGGGAGGGGAGGGGAGAATAATATAGCAACCTCCCCACCAGACACTCCCAGGGGAGGGGAGGGGGAGCATAATATAACAACCTCCCCACCAGACACTCACAGGGGAGGGGAGGGGAGCATAATATAGCAACCTCCCCACCAGACACTCCCAGGGAAGGAGAAGGAGGGGGAATAATATACCAACATCTCCACAGACTCTCCCAGGGGAGGGGGAGGGGAGAATAATATAGCAACCTCCCCACCAGACACTCCCAAGGGAGGTTAGGGGAGCATAATATAGCAACCTCCCCACCAGACACTCACAGGGGAGGGGATGGGGAGCATAATATAACAACCTCCCCACCAGACACTCCCACGGGAGGGGAGCATAATATAACAACCTCCCCTCCAGACACTCACAGGTGAGGGGAGAAGAGCATAATATAGCAACCTCCCTCCAGACACTCCCAGAGGAGGGAAGGGGAGCATATTATAACAACCTCCCCACCAGACACTCCCAGGGGAGGGGAGGGGGAGCATAATATAACAACCTCAACACCAGATACTCCAAGGGGAGGGGAGCATAATATAACAACCTCCTCACCAGATACTCCCAGGGGAAGGGAGGGGGAGTATAATATAACAACCTCCCTACCAGACACTTCCAGGGGAGGGGAGGGGGAGAATAATATAACAACCTTCCCACCAGACACTCCCAGGTTGGAGGGAAGGGAGCATACTATAACAACCTCCCCACCAAACACTCACAGGGGAGGGGAGGGGAGGGGGAGCATAATATAACAACTTCCCCTACAGACACTCCCAGGGGAAGGGATGGGGAGCATAATATAACAACCTCCCCACCAGACTCTCCCAGGGAAGGGGGGAGCATAATATAACAACCTCCCCACCAGACATTCCTAGGGAGGGGGAGGGGAGCATAATATAAGAACATCCCCACCAGATATACACAGGGGAGGGGAGGGGGAGCATAAAACAAGCTCCCCACCACACACTGGGGAAATCATCTTGCAAATTCGTGTAGATGAGAGAGTTTGTTGGAATTAGTTCTATGTTGATGCTAAATTATCTAGAGCCAGAGGGACCTATGTGCTCCCTCAATACTTGTAATAGTATCTACGTCACTACAATAACACCAACTACAACAACAATAACAGCTACAAAAGCTATAATAACAGCAACTACAACAATAACAGCTGCAATAGCTACAATAACAGCAACTACAACAACAATATCAACACCGCAATTAGCTAGCATTCCCTGCTAGTAGTAGTAGTAGTAGTAGTGGTAGTAGTAGTAGTAGTAGTAGTAGTAGTAGTAGTATTTATTTGATAAAGTAACAAGGTAGTTAATACCAGTAAGGTCTACTGACACACATAATGACTAAGAAATTCAAGTTGTTAGGTGGAGTGAGAACAACAGTGTTCCCGTGTGTGAGAACAACAGTGTTCCCGTGTGTGAGAACAACAGTGTTCCCGTGTGTGAGAACAACAGTGTTCCCGTGTGTGAGAACAACAGTGTTCCCGTGTGTAGAACAACAGTGTTCCCGTGTGTGAGAACAACAGTGTTCCCGTGTGTGAGAACAACAGTGTTCCCGTGTGTGAGAACAACAGTGTTCCCGTGTGTGAGAACAACAGTGTTCCCGTGTGTGAGAACAACAGTGTTCCCGTGTGTGAGAACAACAGTGTTCCCGTGTGTGAGAACAACAGTGTTCCCGTGTGTGAGAACAACAGTGTTCCCGTGTGTGAGAACAACAGTGTTCCTGTGTATGAGGGAACAACAGTGTTCCAGTGTGAGAACAACAGTGCCACACTCTGGCACTGTTCTTAATCACAATAATCTTACTTTTGACGCCTCTTCCTTGTTCACAAAAATTCCGGTTGATTATTTGTTAAGTTTATCATTAGAAAAACTTGTTAATTACGATTTACCACAGCCAGTACCCACTATCATTGAGCTTATTAAACTTGGTATTGTTGATGTAAAGTCTGTGTTTAATGAAGAGTTTCACTTTCAGAAGTTTGGCATGGCAATGGGGAATCCTCTCTCACCTGTATGTAGCAGTTTTTACATGGAATATTTTGAAGCAAGATTGCTTAACAAATTCCTTCCCAAATAGAGCTTTGCAGTACAGATATGATGATGTTTTGTGTCTAATGCCTAGCAATATAGATATAAACCATTTACTCTCTCTCTCTCTCTCTCTCTCTCTCTCTCTCTCTCTCTATATATATATATATATATATATATATATATATATATATATATATATATATATATATATATATATATATACATATATATATATATGCAAAAGATCACAGTAAACAGGTGATATCAAAATATGCAAGAAAACCACTATGAAAATATAGAAGAATTCCAAGCGCTTTCGTGACTACTCACATTATCAAGGAACTATATAGTGGTTTTCTTGCATATATATATATATATATATATATATATATATATATATATATATATATATATATATATATCCCTTCATAGAATCGTGTTATAGTGTGGCTTCTAAACTATTGTTTGGGGACCATGAAATTGACTCGTGTGAGGATGTGCAACAGGGGGACCCTCTCGCCCCCTTTCTATTCTGTCTAGTCATCAAGGAAGTCACAGAAGCGCTGTCCAGTGAGCTCAATATCTGGTTCTTGGATGATGGCACCCTAGCTGGCACTACAGAATCTCTCCTAGGAGACATCAGGAAAATTAAAGATATGGTAGAGATCCTGGGCCTATCTTTAAACCCCACCAAATGTGAAATAGTTTCCACCAATCCACAGATGATTCAGAACATTAGGGCTCTTTTACCAGGGGCACGAGCGATTGATCCAGCCAACAGCACTCTCCTTGGTGCTCCTCTTGGGCCCAATGCCATCGATCTGGTCCTGGAAAAAAAAGTCTCAGATCTCAGGACGATGGAAGGTAGGATGAAAGACATCGATACACATGATGCCTTCTACCTACTCACCAGGTGCCTGTCAATCCCAAAACTTACATACTTCCTGAGATGCTCCCCAGCCTTCAGCAGTCCAAAACTCAAGGAATATGACTCTCTCCTCAAGACCATGCTAGAGAGTGTATTGAATCTTTCCCTCGAAGATGGACAGTGGTTGCAAGCCTCACTTCCAGTCAGGCTTGGGGGGCTGGGAGTACGAAAATCCTCCCAGATTGCCCTACCAGCCTTCTTATCCTCTTCCATAGCATCAAATGAGTTAATAAAACAAATTCTTCAAGACAACCTCAGTGATTCAGCAGGAATACAGGACCCTAGCTACACCAGTGCCATCACTGAATGGGAGACTCTTGCTGCTCCAACACCAAAACCTAGTGAAGAACTGGCCTACAAACAGTCAAGCTGGGACGGCCCCATCACTGAAAAGATACTTGCCAATATGCTTAGGGCCGTGACATCAGACAGGGAGACTGCCCGTCTCCTAGCTGTAAGTGCACATCACTCTGGAGACTTCCTCCAAACAGTTCCCATTTCGGCCATGAGAACACGCCTCGACCCTAAGACCCTTCGTATTGCAGTGGCTCTGCGCCTTGCTGCCCCTATTCACACGGAATATACGTGTATTTGCGGCGATGCGCAAGCCGACCAATATGGTCTACATGGTCTTAACTGTTCTAAAACCAAGGGTTGGCATGCAAGACACAATGAGGTCAACGACATCATAAAGAGAACCCTTGCTACAGCTGGATGCCCAGCCGAGAGAGAGCCTCGATCACTAGCAGCCAACAACTCCTACAACCCAGCAAACCGCCCCGACGGGATCACCATCTATCCTTGGAAGAATGGCAAGCTCTTAGCATGGGACTATACCTGTGTGTCGACACTGGCTGACACCTACATCCATCACAGTGTCGGGCGACAGGGAGGAGCTGCTGACCACAGAGAGGAGTACAAGATCGGCAAGTACAGGGACATAAGCCAACAGTATCAATTTGTCCCAGTGGGATCAGAGACCTTGGGAGCGTGGGGAAAAAATGCAACACGTTTCCTTAAAGAACTGGGTTCCAGACTCATCGACACCACCAGGGACCCAAGGGCAGCCACGTTCATGTTCCAGCGTCTCAGCATGGCCATCCAGAGGGGAAACGCATGCTGCATACTTGGCTCGCGTCCGGCTTCGGAGGAGCTGGAGGAGATTCATAATCTTTGATATATTGTACCATTGTATTCATGTTCATGTTTGTGTTTTCTGTCAATGTATTCTGTATATTAATACAGTTTTCACATATTATATATAGGGGGTGGTAGGAGAAGAAAATATTCAAACAGCTCCAGGAAGAACCTCGAGTTTTCCCTGAGGTATCGTCTTCTCTGAGGATGAGGGTCCCCAATAAAGTTCTAGAGGTGGTACCTCCATATATATATATATATATATATATATATATATATATATATATATTATTGTAACCATGAACGAGTGGTATTGATCAATAACAAACACTGCGCTAGCCAAGGACTCGAACCCATGTTGTACTGGTCTGCCTTATGGTGAGCGAGAACCACATGACGCTTTAACCCACAGGACCACCTGTGGGTTAAAGCGTCATGTGGTTCTCGCTCACCATGAGCGGCCATACAACATGGTTCGATCTGCGCAATGTTGTTATTGATATATACATATATATATATATATATATATATATATATATATATATATATATATATATATATATATATATATATATATATATATATATATATTGGAAACAAAATAATTCAACCATAACATGAATACAAAGTTTAACATTGGCTTGTATATAGTTGAGTGATCTAGGTGTATGTTGTTGTTGAGACTAGTTAGTGCTGTTAGGGCACAAATACACCAGTATACACAACCGTAACTCTTTACTGTATACACCTACACAGCAGCCTCCCACAGTGTCAGGCCAGGTCTCCCACTCTCCCAGCTCCCACAGAATACATTCGTGCAAAAGGAGCTAAAGGTATGGTACACCAGCACAGATGGAATAACGAATAAATGTGAGGAGTGGTACAAAATAATCATGGAGGCATCCCCAGAAATCATAGCACTCACAGAAACTAAGCTTTTAGGAATGATAACAGATGCTATCTTTCAACTGGATATCAGATCATGAGGAAAGATAGAGGGAACAGAGGAGGTGGAGGAATTGCACTGCTCATAAAAAAGCAGTGGAGTTTTGAGGAGATGGAAGTAGACGGCAGGGAAGCAAAGGACTACATAGTAGGAGCATTTCAAACTGAGGGGTTTCAAAGTGATGATGTACAACCCACCACTGAATAACAGGAGGCCAAGACAGGAGTATGATAAAAGCAAGAGAACAATGGTTGATACACTAGCTGGGGTTGCCAGAAGGGCCCACGTGGGCAGGGCAAAGTTACTAGTTGTGGGTGATTTCAATCACAAGGAAACTGACTGGGAAAACCTGGAGCCACATGGGGGGCCAGAAACATGGAGAGCCAAGATGAGGGAGGCAGTACTGGAAAACCTCATTACATCAACATGTTAGGGACACTACCAGGGAGAATGAGGAGAGGATGAACCAGCAAGACTGGACCTAGTATTCACCTTGAGTAGTTCAGACATCGAGGACATCACATATGAAAGGCCCCTCGGAGCTAGTGATCATATGGTTCTTAGCTTCGAATACATAGTAGAACTAAAAGTGGAGGGGATGCATCATGGGTAGGATATGACAAGCCAAACTATAAAAGAGGGGACTACACAAGCATGAGGAATTTCCTGCATGAGGTGCAGTGGGAGAGAGAACTGATGGAAAAAAACAGTGAATGAAATGATGCAATATATGACCACAAAAATGAAAAGAGGTGGAGGAGAGGTTCATACCCAAGGGCAACAGAATCAGTAGAAATACCAGAACGAGCTCTTGGTTCATCCAAATGTGTAGAGAGAGCAAAACTAAGTGCGTTAAAGAGTGGAAAAAGTATAGAATACAAAGGACCCATGAAAAAAGAGGAGTTTAGCCAAAGAGCCAGAAATAAATATGCATGGATATGGAGGGAGGTCTAGTGGCAGTACGAGAATGACAGCATCAAACGCCAAATCTGACCCAAAGCTGTTGTACAGCCACATCAGAAGGAAAAACAACAGTCAAGGACCAGGTACTCCGACTAAGGAAGGAAGGAGGGAGATCACAAGAAACGACCGAGAAATATGTGAAGAGCTCAACATGAGATTTAAAGAAGTATTTTCAGTGGAGACAGAATAGACTCTAGCAAACCGGAATGGTGTAGTGTGTCCACACTACACACAGCCAAGGAGGAACTGAGTGAACTAGATACGTCAAAGGCGGTGGGACAGGACAACATCTATCCATGGGTTCTGAGAGAGGGAGCAGAGGCACTGTGTGTACCACTAACAACAATCTTTAACACATCTGTCGAAAGAGGGTGACTACCTGAGGTATGGAAGACAGCAGATGTAGTTCCAATCTTTAAAAAAGTAGACAGACACGCAGCATTAAACTACAGACCAGTGTCATTGACATGTATAGTATGCAGATTCATGGAGAAGAGTATCAGGAGAAGAGTGGTGGAGCACCTAGAAAGGAATGAGCTTAAACACGATAACCAGCACGGTTACAGCGAGAGAAAATCTTGTGTTACAGACCTACTGAAGTCTTATGACAAGGTGACAGAAGTAAGGCAGGGGAGGGAGAGAGAGGAGTGGATGGACTGCATTTTCTTGGATTGGAATAAGGATTTAGACACAGTTCTGCACAAGAGATTAGTGCAAAAGCTAGAGGAGCAGGCAGGAATAACGGGAAAGGCACTGCAATAGATCATAGAATACCTGGCAGGAAGAAAACAACGAGGGATGGTACGTGGCGAGGTGTCAGAGTGGGCGCCTGTGAAGAGTGGGGTTCCACAAGGGTCAGTCGTAGGACCAGTGGTGTTTCTGGTATATGTGAATGACATGATGGAAAGGAATTGATCAGAGTTGTGCCTGTTTGCAGACGACGTGAAGCTAATGCGGAGAATTCAAGTGGAACACGATCAGGTAGAACTACAAAGGGATCTGGACATGCTGCAAGCCTGGAGCAACAACTGGCTCCTGGAGTTTAACCCCATCAAGTGCAAAGTCATGAAGAATAGTCAAAGAAGATCGCAGACGGAGTACAGTCTAGGGGGCCAAAGACTACAAACCTCACTCAAGGAAAAAGATCTTGGGGTGAGTATAATACCGAGCACATCTCCTGAGGCGCACATCAACCAGATAACTGCTGCAGCATATGGGCGCCTGGCAAACCTGAGAATAGCTTTTCGACACTTTATCAAGGAATGATTCAAGATTCTGTACACCGTGTACGTCGGGCCCCCTATTTGAGTATGCAGCCCCACCACTGCCACCACCACCACTACCACTGCCACCACCACCACTACCACTGCCACCACCACCACTACCACCACCACTACCACCACTACCACCACTACCACCACTACCACCACTACGACAACTACCACAACTACCACCACTACCACCACCACTACCACCACTACCACCACTACCACCACTACCACAACTACCACTACCACCACTACCACTGCCACCACCACCACTACCACCAATACCACCACTACCACCACTACCACCACTACCATAACTGTCGTGTCAGTATACATATATACACTTGTTTAGTGTATCTTTATAAAGCTGGTCCCTTTGCGTGTGACGTCACGGTACCCGCTGACGTCAGAGGCTCAGCGCATGTGCACAGCCTATCATAGGCAGACTGCCTCACTAACGTTAGACCTACAGGCGAGACAGACGGTGTGCGGGACTCTCCTTCACTTACTGTAAATATACCGTAACCATCCAACAAGGAGTATCTTTGACCTCCTATATATCTCTCCCAAGACCCACACGACATAACTACCACCACTACCACTGCCACCACCACCACTACCACCACTACCACCACTACCACCACTACCACCACTACCACGACTACCACGACTACCACCACTACCACAACTACCACCACTACCACAACTACCACCACTACCACAACTACCACGACTACCACGACTACCACCACTACCACAACTACCACCACTACCACAACTACCACCACTACCACAACTACCACCACCACCACCAACATAAACATCATCTCTCTAAATCAGTGAAGCTCAGGGAAAGATTTTTCAGGCTTACCAGCGATGGTAGTGGGATTGTGGGGGTTACCATGGGTTCTGAGTGGTACCATGGGTTCTGAGTGGTACCATGGGTTCTGAGTGGTACCATGGGTTCTGAGTGGTACCATGGGTTCTGAGTGGTACATGGGTTCTGAGTGATACCATGGGTTCTGAGTGGTACCATGGGTTCTGAGTGATACCATGGGTTCTGAGTGGTACCATGGGTTCTGAGTGATACCATGGGTTCTGAGTGGTACCATGGGTTCTGAGTGGTACCATGGGTTCTGAGTGGTACCATGGGTTCTGAGTGGATACCATGGGTTCTGAGTGGTACCATGGGTTCTGAGTGGTACCATGGGTTCTGAGTGATACCATGGGTTCTGAGTGTACCATGGGTTCTGAGTGGTACCATGGGTTCTGAGTGTACCATGGGTTCTGAGTGTACCATGGGTTCTGAGTGGTACCATGGGTTCTGAGTGGTACCATGGGTTCTGAGTGGTACCATGGGTTCTGAGTGATACCATGGGTTCTGAGTGGTACCATTTGTTCTGAGTGGTACCATGGGTTCTGAGTGGTACCATGGGTTCTGAGTGATACCATGGGTTCTGAGTGGTACCATGGGTTCTGAGTGGTACCATGGGTTCTGAGTGGTACCATGGGTTGTGACTGATACCATGGGTTGGGACTGGTACCATAGGTTCTGAGTGGTACCATGGGTTCTGAGTGGTACCATGGGTTCTGAGTGATACCATGGGTTGTGACTGGTACCATACGTTGGGACTGGTACCATGGGTTCTGAGTGGTACCATGGGTTCTGAGTGATACCATGGGTTCTGAGTGGTACCATGGGTTCTGAGTAGTACCATGGGTTCTGAATGGTACCATGGGTTCTGAGTGGTACCATGGGTTGTGACTGCTACCATGGGTTCTGGTAGCCAGTATACCTTCCCTAGGTCAGCCAACCTATCCAACGTCATCTTACCTACCCTAGGTCAGACTAAATACCCTAGGTCAGCCTACCTACCCTAGGTCAGCCTACCTACCCTAGGTCAGCCTACCTACCCTAGGCCAGCCTACCTACCCTAGGTCAGTCCTACCTTACCCTAGGTCAGCCTACCTACCCTAGGTCACCTACCTACCCTAGGTCAGCCTACCTACCCTAGGTCAGCCTACTACCCTAGGTCAGCCTACCTACCCTAGGCCAGCCTACCTACCCTAGGTCATCCTACCTACCCTAGGTCAGCCTACCTACCCTAGGTCATCCTACCTACCCTAGGTCAGCCTACCTACCCTAGGTCAGCCTACCTACCCTAGGTCAGCCTACCTACCCTAGGTCAGCCTACCTACCCTAGGTCAGCCTACCTACCCTAGGTCAGCCTACCTACCCTAGGTCAGCCTACCTACCCTAGGTCAGCCTACCTACCCTAGGTCAGCCTACCTACCCTAAGGTCAGCCTACCTACCCTAGGTCAGCCTACCTACCCTAGGTCAGCCTACCTACCCTAGGTCAGCCTACCTACCCTAGGCCAGCCTACCTACCCTAGGTCACCTACCTACCCTAGGTCAGCCTACCTACCCTAGGTCAGTCCTACCTACCCTAGGTCAGCCTACCTACCCTAGGTCAGCCTACCTACCCTAGGCCAGCCTACCTACCCTAGGTCACCTACCTACCCTAGGTCACCTACCTACCCTAGGTCAGCCTACCTACCCTAGGCCAGCCTACCTACCCTAGGTCAGCCTACCTACCCTAGGTCAGCCTACCTACCCTAGGTCAGCCTACCTTCCCTAGGTCAGCCTACCTACCCTAGATCAGCCTACCTACCTAGGTCAGCCTACCTACCCTAGGCAGCCTACCTCCTAGGTCAGCCTACCTACCCTAGAGCAGAAGAGTACTGAGCTAGGCAGCAGAGAGAGAGAGAGAGAGAGAGAGAGAGAGAGAGAGAGAGAGAGAGAGAGAGAGAGAGAGAGAGAGAGAGAGAGAGAGAGAGAGAGAATGTGTTGGTCGCCTCCACAAACCTCGTTATCAGACCAACGCGGCTCCGTTATTACGTTATTTTCTCTGCGTTATTACGACCCCTCAGGTGTTGCTGGGGGGGGAAGGGGATGGGGAAGGCACGGGAGGAGGATGGAGGGGAAGGGGGTGACATGGGAAGGGTAAGGTAGGAGAAAGAGGGACAGAAAGATAATTTTATGCTACAAGAACCAATAGTGTATATATATATATATATATATATATATATATATATATATATATATATATATATATATATATATATATATATATATATATATATATATATATATATACACTATTGGTTCTTGTACATAAAATTCTCTTTCTGTCAAGCAACAAAAATCTCTGCATCAGTTCTCTGTCTCTTGTTGTAGTCCATGTTTTCCCCGTTTTCTACGTTAACCCATTTTCTACGTTAACCTTCCCGTTTTCTACGGTAACCTCGTTTTCTGTTGTTGTTCCAGTTTTCTATGTTATCTTATCGCTTTTTATTATAAAATTCCCCTGCCCTCCCTCCCCTTCCCAAAGGAAGGGATGGAAGGAGGGGGAAGGGAGTGAGGGAGGGGATAGGGAATGAGGGAGGGGGGAAGGAAGTGAGGGAAGGGGAAGAAAGTAAAGGAGGGGAAGGAAGGCGGAAGGGAGGGAGGAGGAAGGAAGGGAGGGAGGTGGGAAGGGAGGAAGGGAGGTGGAAGGTAGGGAATTAAGGAGAAGGTAGGGAGGGAGGGGGAGAAAAGGAGGGACAGGTAGGAAAAGGAAAGTAGAGAGGGGGTAAAGGTACGGGAAGGAGAGGGAAAGGGTAGGGAGAGGGAGAAGAAGGGGAGGGGGAAAGGTATGGAGGAGGAAGGGTAGGGGAGGTGGAGTGGTAGGGGAGGGAAGGGTAGGGTAGAAGGAAGGGTAGGGAAGGTAAGGGGAGGGGTGGGAAGGAGAGGGAAAGATAAGGAAGGGTTAATGTATGGGAGAGAAAGGGTATGGGAGGGGGAAGGAAGACCGAAGGGTAGGAGAGGAGAAGGGTAGTGAGAGAGGGCAAAGTGTAGGGGAGGGGAAGGGTAGTGGGAGAGGGAAGGGTAGGGGAAGGGGAGGGAATTTGTAGTGGGAGAGGGAAGGGTAGGGGAAGAGGAGGGAAGGGAAGAGGAGAGGAAAGGGTAGTGGGAGAGGGAAGGTAGGGGAGGCGGAAGGGTAGCGGGAGAGGGAAGGGTAGGGGAGGCGGAAGGGTAGTGGGAGAGGAAAGGTAGGGAAGGGGAAGGGTAATGGAGAGAGAAGGGTAGTGGGAGAGGGAAGGGTAGGGGTGGGGGAAGGGGAACGGTGGGGAGGGGAAGGAAGGGAGGGGGAGGGGGAAGGGTAGTGGGAGAGGGAAGGGTAGGGGAGAGTGAAGGGTAGGGGAGAGGGAAGGGTAGTGGGAGAGTGAAGGGTAGGGGAGAGGGAAGGGTAGTGGGAGAGTGAAGGGTAGGGGAGAGGGAAGGGTAGTGGGAGAGGGAAGGGTAGGGGAGAGGTTAAGGGTAGTGGGAGAGGGAAGGGTAGGGTAGGGGAGGGGAGTGGTAATATGGTTGAATAGTCTCCAGTAATGGGGATGTTGGATAATCTGGGATAGGCTGTAATATCCCTGGCTCTGAAGTATTATTATTTCTGGCCACCAGCCTAGTGATGTATTTACCTAGAGGCAGGCTGGCAGGCTGGCAGGCAGGCAGGCTGGCAGGCTGGCAGGCAGGCTGGCAGACTGGCAGGCTGGCTGGCAGGCAGGCTGGCAGACTGGCAGGCTGGCAGGCAGACTGGCAGGCTAGCAGGCAGGCTGGCAGACTTTCTGGCAGGCAGACAGGTAGACAGACAGGCAGGTAAACAGGTAGATAGACAGGTAGACAGGCAGGCAGGTAGACAGGCAGGCAGACAGGAAGACAGACAGACAAGCAGGCAGACAGGTAGACAGGCAGGCAGGCAGACAGGTAGACAGGCAGGCAGGCAGGCAGGTAGACAGAGACGCAGGCAGGTAAAAAGGTAAACAGACAGACAGGCAGGCACACAGACAGGCATGCAGACAGGCAGGTAGGCAGAGAGGTAGACAGGCAGGTAGGCAGAGAGGTAGACAGGCAGGTAGGCAGAGAGGTAGACAGGCAGGCAGGCAGACAGGTATACAAACATGCAGGCATGCAAAAATGTAAACAGACAGACAGGCAGGCAGACAGGCGGGTAGGCAGAGAGGCAGACAAACAGACAGGCAGGCAGACAAGTAGACAGACAGGCAGGCAGGCAGACAGGTAGACAGACAGACAGACAGGCTGACAGACAGACAGACAGGGTTCCCACTGATGCAAGGTATGATGAGTCTGCTAATGAGCAATCAGCTGATTAATGTAAACACAAACAGCTGATTAATGTAAACACAATCAGCTGATTAATGTAAACACAAACAATCAGCTGATTAATACACCAGAGTGACGAGTAAGATGAATAAGATTAATGAATAAGATTAATAAGACACACACACACACACACACACACACACACACACACACACAACACACACACACACACACACACACACACACACACAACACACACACACACACACACACACACACACACACACACACACACACACACACACACACACAACACACACACACAACAACACACACACACACACACACACACACACACACACACACACACACACACACACACACACACACACACACACACACACACACACACACACACACACAACACACACACACACACACACACACACACAGATTAGCGCCGGGAACACTATAGATCCTCTTATCCAGTGAAGCCAAAACACCGAAATTGATTGTATGTGTGTGTGTGTGTGTGTGAGAGAGACAGACAGACAGACAGAGATAGATAGCTAGCATTAGTGGAGGCTGAGAGCTAGCTCTCAGCCTCCACTAATTCTCAGCACTTCGGACAATAAGGGCGTAACAGCCACTTAACTACCCCAAGTTCCAAATTGCTATATTAATCCCCTTTCCAGCACCCTTGATGGCTGGTACCTGAGCATAGCCATGTGTTTGTGAGGGTGGTGGTAGTGGTGGTAGCGATGGTGGTAGTGGTGGTAGTGGTGATGGTGGTAGTGGTAATTGTGGCAGTGATGATAGCGGTGGTAGTGGTGGTGGTGGAAGTGGTGGTAGAGGTAGTGGTGGTAGTGGTATTGGTGGTGTTAGTGGTAGTGGTGATGGTAGTAGTGATGATGGTGGTAGGGGTGGTAGTGGTAATTGTCGTAGTGATGATAGTGGTGGTAGTGATGGTAGTAGTGGTAGTGGTGGTGGTGGTGGTGGTGTTAGTGGTAGTGGTGGTAATGGTGGCAGTAGCGGTGGTGGTAATGGTGGTAGTGATGGTGGTAGTGATGGTGGTAGTGATGGTGGTAGTGGTGGTGGCAGTAGCGGTGGTGTTCGCTGCACCAACAATCTGGTTGATCAGCAACTGCTGCGTCTGAACAACCTCTCTCTTGCATCTATTCTCCTATAATAATAATAATAATAATAATAATAATAATAATAATAATAATAATAATAATAATTTACAGTATTGCTGAGGTCTTGGCTTTTATCATATTATTATAATTTAATAAATAATTATAACAATTCCAAATTACCATAATTACCCAAGAAAATATTTTTGGTCATGACAAGTTTGTTGATGATTAGGAATTATTATATTTGTTGATAATTGTGTGAGTTTGTTTACCCCGGGAATTATACTTCCTATATTATTATTATTATTATTATTATTATTGATACTAAATAATGACAACAACAATAATAATAATAATAATAATAACAAATATGAAGACGGATTCACCATCAATGTGATGATTTCTGAGTCTGCGAACGCGTGTCGGCCGCCAGCTTGAATCCGGGATGATCCATGACGACCCTGGCAGCGTCAGAGAACACCAACCAGGCGGCCAGCCTGGGAATATTAATGTGTGTGTGTGTTCACCTCCGGCGTGTTCTGACGAGCCGTCCCTGGCTGTCAGTGCGTGTGTCTGAGGGACAGTGGCATGCTAAGACTATGTCACGCACCCATATAGTCATGCCTCCCGACCAGGGAACCAGGGGCACTGATATTATACCAGTACCATCAGGGGGCACTGTTGTTATACCAGTACCATCAGGGGCACTGTTGTTATACCAGTACCATCAGGGGGCACTGTTGTTATACCAGTACCATCAGGGGCACTGTTGTTATACCAGTACCATCAGGGGCACTGTTGTTATACCAGTACCATCAGGGGGCACTGTTGTTATACCAGTACCATCAGGGGCACTGTTGTTATACCAGTACCATCAGGCGGCACTGTTGTTATATCAGTACCATTAGGGGGCACTGTTGTTATACCAGTACCATCAGGGGGCACTGTTGTTATACCAGTACCATCAGGGGCACCGTTGTTATACCAGTACCATCAGGGGCACCGTTGTTATACCAGTACCATCAGGGGCACCGTTGTTATACCAGTACCATCAGGGGACACTGTTGTTATACCAGTACCATCAGGGGCACCGTTGTTATACCAGTACCATCAGGGGGCACTGTTGTTATACCAGTACCATCAGGGGGCACTGTTGTTATACCAGTACCGTCAGGGGCACCGTTGTTATACCAGTACCATCAGGGGCACTGTTGTTATACCAGTACCATCAGGGGCACCGTTGTTATACCAGTACCAACAGAGGCACCACTGTTATACCAGTACCATCAGGGGCACCACTGTTATACCAGTACTATCAGGGGCACCGTTGTTATACCAGTACCATCGGGGGCACTGTTGGTATACCAGTACCATCAGGGGCACTGTTGTTATACCAGTACCATCAGGGGCACCACTGTTATACCAGTACCATCAGGGGCACTGTTGTTATACCAGTACCATCAGGGGCACCACTGTCATACCAGTACCATCAGGGGCACCACTGTTATACCAGTGCCATCAGGGGCACCGTTGTTATACCAGTACCATCAGGGGCACTGTTGTTATACCAGTACCATCAGGGGCACCGTTGTTATACCAATACCATCAGGGGGCACTGTTGTTATACCAGTACCATCAGGGGCACCACTGTTATACCAGTACCATCAGGGGCACCACTGTTATACCAGTACCATCAGGGGCATCGTTGTTATACCAGTACCATCAGGGGCACTGTTGTTATACCAGTACCATCAGGGGCACCACTGTTATACCAGTACCATCAGGGGCACTGTTGTTATACCAGTACCATCAGGGCACCACTGTCATACCAGTACCATCAGGGGCACCACTGTTATACCAGTGCCATCAGGGCACCGTTGTTATACCAGTACCATCAGGGGCACTGTTGTTATACCAGTACCATCAGGGGCACCGTTGTTATACCAATACCATCAGGGGGCACTGTTGTTATACCAGTACCATCAGGGGCACCACTGTTATACCAGTACCATCAGGGGCACCACTGTTATACCAGTACCATCAGGGGCATCGTTGTTATACCAGTACCATCAGGGGCACTGTTGTTATACCAGTACCATCAGGGGCACCGTTGTTATACCAGTACCATCAGGGGCACCACTGTTATACCAGTACCATCAGGGGCACTGTTGTTATACCAGTACCATCAGGGGCACCGTTGTTATACCAGTACCATCAGGGGCACCACTGTTATACCAGTACCTTGGTTCAACCAGCCAGTCACAAGGAAGTCCACTAAAGGTGTGTAGCGATGTGGTACACATGTGAAGCAGCCTTGGCAGACTTACCTTCCCTGCTGGTCGCTACGGTTCTCACCGTGTCTTGTGCTGGCATTTGCCTCATTGTACATAGTTGTAAATACTATACATAGGTTATACATGCACTGTAAGTACCTGCTTGTTTTTGGTGAATTAAATATAAGAATTTATTCTGTCTGCTGCCTTTTTGTTCGTTCCTAAGTGGTTATCGTGCTACAGCAAGATGTGGACATTGGATCGAGCCTTCAGTACTGGTTCTCCATCAGAGTTTGAGATGAGGGAGTACGGGAATTAAACAAGAATACTACATGTATGTATATCCTTCCCTGGACAGGAGATATGAGAGACTAGGGTAAGGGTGAAATGTCACACATACACAACACAAAGCACGTCCCCAGACATTTACTGACCCCCCTTTTGACCCCCAGCCATTTGTCGACCCCTTCGATAGTCCCATAGACTCCTTAGGGGTCAATATTAACCACTTTGGCGGACCCCGGTCTAGGCACACTGGTTCTACGTCTTCATTGCCACTACCAGAACTATGTACATACTGAACACCTCAGTAATGTCTCCAAGACGCTGTGGTATCCAAGATCTCGCAGGAAGAATCAAGACAGTCCGACTCACCATCAAATTCACTTTAGTGTTGGCGAGAGACAAGGGAGAATCTGTCTGGCCGTTCTTCGCAGGAGGCCAGACATCTGTGTGGCCTCAGTTGCTAGCTTATTGTGCGCCCGCAGCTCATCCTGTGACCTGTAGCCCAGGAAACAGGATTACAGAGGTCACAATGGCGTCTTTATCAGACAACACTGAGCATAATTACAAGGCGAAAAAAAATATTACATGTAATTACGTCTCTTACAATTACTTAAGTGCATAAGAATGTACGATAGACGGAGCACTGTAGCAGGCCTACTGGCCCATGCTAGGCAGGTCCAAGTCACCTACTGGCCCATGCTAGGCAGGTCCAGGTCACCTACTGGCCCATGCTAGGCAGGTCCAGGTCACCTACTGGCCCATGCTAGGCAGGTCCAGGTCACCTACTGGCCCATGCTAGGTAGGTCCAGGTCACCTACTGGCCCATGCTAGGTAGGTCCAGGTCACCTACTGGCCCATGCTAGGTAGGTCCAGGTCACCTACTGGCCCATGTTAGGCAGGTCCAAGTCACCTACTGGCCCATGCTAGGCAGGTCCAAGTCACCTACTGGCCCATGCTAGGTAGGTCCAGGTCACCTACTGGCCCATGCTAGGCAGGTCCAGGTCACTTACTGGCCCATGCTAGGCAGGTCCAGGTCACATCCACAAAACACTGCGGAGATACAATCTAAACAAATTAGACATCACATTACTAGTAAAAAACATTGGTGATCAGCCGTAACAGCCTGGTTGATCAGGCCCTGATCCACCACGAATTCTGGTCATGGACCTGGCTGCGGGGGCGTTGACCCCTGAAACACCCTCCAGGTATCAGGGGAGAGACAGACATTTCTATCGTTGGACATCTTTATTGATGAAACGTTTCGTCTACATAGTAGGCTTCTTCAGTCAGATACAGAGGCAGAGAAAGTATTTGAGGTGGTCAGTCCCTCAGTCTGCATACAAAAATGGTTTTAACTATGACCATGATTTTTAAAGGGGTGGACCCATAAGCCAGCGGAAGGCCTCGGTCAGATGACCAAAAGCTCCAACAGTTGTTATCAAAGATTTGTTAAGTTATACCATGAATTAAGATCCTGGACTTCACCTTACGAAACAGACAAAGCAAATGCGATAGTAATTATGGACAAGGTAGATTATAGGGGGAAAATAAACACGATATTAGGAGACAGAGGAACTGACGTGCCTCTTAACCCTCGTCTTCCCTTCTTCCCCTCCACCTCTACTCTACTCATGCCCATTTTCTTCTTCACCCTCCCGTCTTCCTTTCCCTTATCCACCTTACCCCCCTTTCTCTTCATTCTCCCCCTCCCTCATTCTCCCCCTGCATCAAGAGCCTGGTTCCCCTGCTCTACCTCCATTTGATGCTCACTAATTACCTGGCAGAGTTAAATTGCCTCGTTGTAACGAGATTCTGTGCTCTTGAGAGTTGCTTTCTGACCTGGCAAAGGTGTGCCTGGCAGGACCTGGCTCAGGTGTGCTTCGCAGGACCTGGCTCAGGTGTGCTTCGCAGGACCTGGCTCAGGTGTGCTTCGCAGGACCTGGCTCAGGTGTGCTTCGCAGGACCTGGCTCAGGTGTGCTTCGCAGGACCTGGCTCAGGTGTGCTTCGCAGGACCTGGCTGCGAGTGCCTGGGAGTGGCTGACGTACATGGCTGGGAGTGGCTGACGTACATGGCTGGAAGAGGCTGACATACATGGCTGGGAGTGGCTGACGTACATGGCTGGGAGTGGCTGACTTACATGGCTGGGAGTGGCTGGGAAGGCAGCACCTACTACATATAAACATAAACAAAAGTATCGTATAAAAAAAAACCGGGTTTAAAACTCTCTCCCAAAAGAAAAAAACGAGAAAAAGATGAGAATTATAATAATGAGGACGTTTTAAAATACTGAATTAGAGAGGAGGATTAAGAAAAGAGTAAAGAGAAGAGAGGTTCAAAGAGCAGGCGGCCAGAGGCTCTAATTGAACCAATTATGAACTACAGGGAGTCATTATCCGCCTCCGGCACTGTTTATTTTTAATTTGGTCGTCTGGATGCTTGTACGCGATCGTTAGCGCCAGTTATGTGGTCCAGGAGCTAGAACCTTACAGTGAGGAGGGGCCCAGCAGCTAGAAAGATGAAGTAATCAGTCCTTCAGTCTTGGCTGAGGGACTGATTACTTCATCTTGTGTACATTGTTCTGAATGAATGAATTATGACCAGAGCTTTTGTAAGATGGGGAAGGAAGATTGATGGATAAAGATGGAAATATGGGAAAAGGGTGGGTGGGGGGAGGGGAGATGGGGTAATAAAGGTAAGTGGCCTAACCACTTTGGTGCATTTTAATACAAGTGTGTGTGTGTGTACTCACCTATTTGTACTCACCTATTTGTGGTTGCAGGGGTCGAGTCATAGCTCCTGGCCCCGCCTCTTCACTGATTGCTACTAGGTCCTCTCTCTCCCTGCTCCATGAGCTTTATCAAACCTAGTCTTAAAACTATGTATGGTTCCTGCCTCCACTACGTCACTTTCTAGGCTATTCCACTTCCTGACAACTCTATGACAGAAGAAATACTTCCTAACATCCCTTTGACTCATAGGAGTCTTCAACTTCCAATTGTGACCCCTTGTTTCTGTGTCCTCTCTCTGGAACATCCTGTCTCTGTCCACCTTATCTATTCCTCGCAGTATTTTATATGTCGTTATCATGTCTCCCCTAACCCTCCTGTCCTCTAGTGTCGTCAGGCCGATTTCCCTTAACCTTTCTTCGTAGGACAATCCCCTTAGCTCTGGGACTAGTCTTGTTGCAAACCTTTGCACTTTCTCTAATTTCTTGACGTGCTTGACCAGGTGTGGGTTCCAAACTGGTGCTGCATACTCCAGTATGGGCCTGACGTATATGGTGTACAGAGTCTTGAATGATTCCTTAGTGAGGTATTGGAACGCTATTCTTAGGTTTGCCAGCCGCCCGTATGCTGCAGCAGTTATCTGATTGATGTGTGCCTCAGGAGATGTGCTCGGTATTATACTCACCCCAAGATCTTTTTCTTTGAGTGAGGTTTGCAGTCTTTGGCCACCTAGACTATACTCTGTCTGCGGTCTTCTTTGCCCTTCCCCGATATTCATGACTTTACATTTGTGTGTGTGTAGTGACATTCATGAATTCATAAAATTCATAGAATGGGGTATAACAGTCTACCCATCAGCTTCACACAGTTATATCAGATGTATAACTACATGACGCTGAGTTGGCAAGAGGTATACTTTTTTTGCAATTTCCCCTTTTTTTTTGGTAATTGCAGGGCGTAGGCTGGAACTGATAATAGCAGGGCGTTTGATGTAGGTCGGCTGCTTCCTGAAGACACTGGTTGGCTCAGCTGCTTCAGAGGTGGTGTCTTGCTGTAGTAGGTTTACAGATGTTACATGGTTTTATCCTTATTGGACATAAAAGGGTTCTGGTGGTACCCATTCTTCTATATCTTCTGGGAGGTCACTCAGGATCACTGGTCGGTGGTGTTTGTTGCTTGGGGAGGGTTTTCTCTGTCTGGCATATAGAGTTCTTGCATGTCGTATAGTTGTCTCTTCTTTAGTTTATCTAGCCTGACATTTATTGCATGTCTCCTGCTGGATGTGTAGATCTTCCATCCTGATTCTCCTGGTGTCTGTGAAGCGGAGTGCTCTGTTCTGGACTCTTTGTAGCTGTAACATGTTGCATTTCGTTGTTAATGCCATGGGTACACAAGGACCTTCTAACATAGGTATTATCATCATCCTGTACAGGTGTTTCTTGATGTGGGACGGGGGTTTGATTAAACCTGTTCACCTTCTTAGAGATGTGTCTTCCAGTTACGTCCTGGAATTTGTACTGATAGAGCCACTGAGTCGGGGGGGTTCGTCAGGAGATGTTGGAGTGAGAAATATACAGGTTGGATATCTTGGAGGAGTATAATTAAGAGAGTCTTGAGTAGAAGCCCTGGAGCCTTGCGTCATCCAGTCTATGCCTAGCGAGAACTGACCGCTTCTGGCCTACTGTTTACATGTGATGGGTCTCGTGAGGGCGAAACGTCTTCAATCAAGATACCCAGATGTTGTATAGGTGTGTGATTTTCATCCTGTAGGTATTGTTGTATTCAGAAAGAGGTAATGATAATGATGATGATGATGATGATGATGATGATAACAACAACGTTTCGCCAGCCAGTGGCCGGCGAAACATCGCCAGACTAAAGATAATCCGAAGTGTTTCTACAAGTATCTGCTTGAGAGAGAGAGAGAGAGAGAGAGAGAGAGACAGAGAGAGAGAGAGAGAGAGAGAGAGAGAGAGAGAGAGAGAGAGAGAGAGGAGAGAGAGAGAGAGAGAGAGAGAGAGAGAGAGAGAGAGAGAGAGAGAGAGAGAGAGAGGGGAGAGAGAGAGAGAGAGAGAGAGAGAGAGAGAGAGAGAGAGAGAGAGAGAGAGAGAGAGAGAGAGAGAGAGAGAGAGAGAGAGAGAGAGAGAGAGAGAGAGAGAGAGGGAGGGCTGTGTCAGTCCGACTCTACCAAAACATTGATTGAAAACGCAACCAAAAAAGAAAAAAAAGAGAGAGAGAGAGAGAGAGAGAGAGAGAGAGAGAGAGAGAGAGAGAGAGAGAGAGAGAGAGAGAGAGAGAGAGAGAGAGAGAGAGAGAGAGAGAGAGAGAGAGAGAGAGAGAGAGAGAAGAGAGAGAGAGAGAGAGAGAGAGAGAGAGAGAAAGAGAGAGAGAGAGAGAGAGAGATTTAAACAAGCAGTGCGCAACATTGACTTTATTTCATGAATCAACATTGCAGCAAGCAGAGTTTGTCCTTTGCAAGGCCGATGTTAGTTAATGTTTACTGTGTCCTCCATGTTAAATGTTCTTGCCAATTATGATTTATTTATCTATCTATCCATTTAATAACTCTCCTCTCCTATTTTTAACTGTCAAATCCATTTGTTCTCTAGGCTTCTCAACTTATTAATCTCATTCCAAAACTTTTTCTTATTTTCAACAAAATTTGTTGATAACATCTCCACTCTCTCATCTGCTCTCTTTTACATTGCTTCACCACTCTCTTAACCTCTCTTTTCTCTCCATATACTCTTCCTCCTGCATCACTTCTACTTTGTAAAACCTTCATATGCTAACTTTTTCTCCCTTACTACTTCTTCATCATCATTCCACAATCGCTCTTCTTCCTCCCACTGCTGTAACCACAACTCTGCTGAACACTTAACACTACATTTTAAATCTCCCATACTCTTGCCCATTGCTACCTCTCACTAGCCCATCTATCCTCCAATACTTGTTTATATCTTACCTAACTGCCTCTCTTTTAGTTTATAAAACCCTCTACACTCTCTTTATTTACTTGTATATATATATATATATATATATATATATATATATATATATATATATATATATATATATATATATATATATATTTTTTTATATATATATATATATATATATATATATAGTGTGTGTGTGTGACGTATATATATATATATATATATATATATATATATATATATATATATATATATATATATATATATATATATATATATATATATATATATATAGCAGTAAGTAAGAGAGAGGTGAAGGTTTATAAACTAAAAGAGGAGGCAGTTAGGGTAAGATATAAACAAGTATTGGAGGATAGATGGGCTAGTGAGAGTGTAGGCAATGGGGTCGAAGATGTATGGGGTAGGTTTAAAAATGTAGTGTTAGAGTGTTCAGCAGAAGTTTGTGGTTACAGGCGAGTGGGTGCGGGGGGAAGAAGAGCGATTGGTGGAATGATGATGTAAAGAGAGTAGTAAGGGAGAAAAAGTTAGCATATGAGATGTTTTTACAAAGTAGAAGTGATGCAAGGAGGGAAGAGTATATGGAGAGAAAAAGAGAGGTTAAGAGAGTGGTGAAGCAATGTAAAAAGAGAGCAAATGAGAGAGTGGGTGAGATGTTATCAACAAATTTTGTTGAAAATAAGAAAAAGTTTTGGAATGAGATTAATAAGTTGAGGAAGCCTAGGAAACAAATGGATTTGACAGTTAAAAATAGGAGAGGAGAGTTATTAAATGGAGAGTTAGAGGTATCGGGAAGATGGAGGGAATATTTGGAGGAGTTGTTAAATGTTGATGAAGACAGGGAAGCTGTGATTTCGTGTGTAGGGCAAGGAGGAATAACATCTTGTAGGAGTGTGGAAGAGCCAGTTGTGGGTGTGGGGGAAGTTCGTGAGGCAGTGGGTAGAATGAAAGGGGGTAAGGCAGCTGGGATTGATGGGATAAATAAAGAAATGTTAAAAGCAGGTGGGGATATAGTTTTGTGGTGGTTGTAGCTATTATTTAATAAATGTATGGAAGAGGGTAAGGTACCTAGGGATTGGCAGAGAGCGTGTATTGTTCCTTTGTATAAAGGCAAAGGGGACAAAAGAGAGTGCAAAAATTATATGGGAATAAGTCTGTTGAGTGTACCTGGTAAAGTGTATGGTAGAGTTATTATTGAAAGAATTAAGAGTAAGACAGAAAGCAGGATAGCAGATGAACAAGGGGGCTTTAGGAAAGGTAGGGGTGTGTAGACCAAGTATTTACAGTGAAACATATAGGTGAACAGTATTTAGATAAGGGTAAAAAGGTTTTTGTGGCATTTATGGATTTGGTAAAGGCGTATGATAGGGTGGATAGGGGGCAATGTGGCAGATGTTGCAGGTGTATGGAATAGGAGGAAGGTTACTGAAAGCAGTGAAGAGTTTTTATGAAGATAGTGAGGCTCAGGTTAGAGTGTGTAGGAGGGAGGGGGATTATTTCCCAGTGAAAATGGGCCTTAGACAAGGATGTGTGATGTCATCGTGGTTGTTCAATATATTTATAGATGGGGTTGTAAGAGAAGTGAATGCGAGGGTCTTGGCAAGAGGTGTGGGGTTAAAAGATAAAGAATCAATTACAAAGTGGGAGTTGTCACAGTTGCTTTTTGCTGATGACAATGTGCTTTTGGGAGATTCTGAAGAGAAGTTACAGAGGTTGGTGGATGAATTTGGTAGGGTGTGTAAAAGAAGAAAATTGAAAGTGAATATAGGAAAGAGTAAGGTGATGAGAATAACAAAAAGATTAGGTGACGAAAGATTGGATATCAGATTGGAGGGAGAGAGTATGGAGGAGGTGAATGTATTCAGATATTTGGGAGTGGACATGTCAGCAGATGGGTCTATGAAGGATGAGGTGAATCATAGAATTGATGAGGGGAAAATGATGAGTGGTGCACTTAGGGGTTTGTGGAGACAAAGAACTTTGTCCATGGAAGTAAAGAGGGGAATGTATGAGAGTATAGTTATACCAACACTCTTATATGGGTGTGAAGCATGGGTGATGAATGTTGCAACGAGGAGAAGGCTGGAGGCAGTGGAGATGTCATGTCTAAGGTCAATGTGTGGTGTGAATATAATGCAGAGAATTCGGAGTTTGGAAATTAGGAGAAGGTGCGGGATTACCAAAACTATTATCCAGAGAGCTGAGGAGGGGTTGTTGAGGGGGTTCGGACATGTAGAGAGAATGGAACGAGACAGAATGACTTCGAGAGTGTATAAATCTGTAGTGGAGGGAAAGCGGGGTAGGGGTCGGCCTAGGAAAGGCTGGAGGGAGGGGGTAAAGGAAGTTTTGTGTGCGAGGGGCTTGAACTTCCAGCAAGCATGTGTGAGCGTATTTGATAGGAGTGAATGGAGACAAATGGTTTTTAATACTTGACGTGCTGTTGGAGTGTGAGCAAAGTAACATTTATGAAGGGATTCAGGGAAACCGGCAGGCCGGACTTGAGTCCTTCAGAGTGTCTGCACTCTGAAGGAGGGGTGTTAAGTTGCAGTTTTATAACTGTAGTGTAAAGCACCCCTCTGGCAAGACAGTGATGGAGTGAATGATGATGAAAGTTTTTCTTTTTCGGGCCACCCTGCCTTGGTGGGAATCGGCCGATGTGTTAATAAATAAATATATATATATATATATATATATATATATATATATATATATATATATATATATATATATATATATATATATATATATATATATATATATATACAATACCCCATTTCTTCCCTTTCCCGACCCTTCTTGAATCTACACTATTACACACACACAAGGTTAGTTCCACAACTCAGGGGTCTGTCCTATGAAGAAAGGTTGAGGGAAATAGGACTAACAACACTGGAGGAAAGAAGGGTCAGAGGAGACATGATAACGACATACAAAATACTTCGGGGAATCGACAAGGTAGACAGTGACAGGATGTTCCAGAGAGGGAACACAGAAACAAGGGGACGCAACTGGAAGCTGAAGACTCAGATGAGTCAAAGGGATGTTAGGAAGCATTTCTTCAGCCACAGAGTAGTCAGGAAGTGGAATAGTCTAGAGAAAGATATAGTGGAGGCAGGAACCATACACAGTTTTAAGACGAGGTATGATAAAGCTCATGGAGCAGGGAGAGCAGAGACCCAGTAGCGGACAGCGAAGAGGCGGGGCCAGGAGCTGAGTCTCGACCCCTGCAACCACAACTAGGTGAGTACAACTAGGTGAGTACACACACACACACATACACACACACACACACACACATACACACATACACACACACACACACATACACACACACACACACACACACATACACACATACACACACATACACTCACACACACACACACACATACACACATACACACACATACACACACACACACACACACATACACACACACACACACACACACACACACACACACACACACACACACACACACACACACACACACACACCATCATTATTAGTAACAATCTCTGGTAGATCATCCCAGGATAATGATATTATTGTTCCATTATGGCACAAACTCCCTCTCTCTGCCCTCTCAAGCCACTCGTCCAGCCCTCTCACTCTTTTCCTGCCCTCTCAAACCCACTTCACTAGCCTTTTCACTCTCTTTTTGCCCTCTCACTCCCACTACAAAGCCCTCTCACTCTGTGCCCCTTCACACCCACTTCCCCCCATTTCACTCTCTGCCCTCTCAAATCCACTCCCCAGCTCTCTCACTCTGTGCCCTCTCACACCCACTCCCCAGCCTTCTCACTTTGTGCCCTCTCACATCCACTCCTCCAGCTTACCCTCTCACTCTGTGCCCTCTCACACCCACTCTCCCAGTCCTCTCACTCTGTGCCCTCTCACACCCACTTCCCCAGCCTTCTCACTTTGTGCTCTCTCACATCCACTCCTTCAGCCTACCCTCTCACTCTGTCACCTCTCACACCCACTTCCTCAGTCCTCTCACTCTGTGCCCTCTCACACCCACTCCCCCAGCTAGACCTCTCTGTGCCCTCTCACACCCACTCTCCTAGCCTGCCCTCTCACACCCACTCCTCCAGCCTGCCCTCTCACACCCACTCCCCCAGCCTGCCCTCTCACACCCACTCTCCCAGCCTGCCCTCTCACACCCACTTCCCCAGCCTGCCCTCTCACTATACATACGCTGCTATCATCACCCACAATTGTATGAGTGTTGTAGAGTGTTTAAAGGAGATATAAACTAGCAATTTGTCTGTTGGGGGCTGTTATGTGGCTGTTAGGCCCTTATTGTCTGCAGTTCCACCTCATTAGTAAAGGTAGGGGTGGATCCCTCTCTCCCTCTCTCTCTCTCTCTCTCTCTCCCTCTCTCTCTCCCTCTCTCAGTGTTTTACAAGGTTAGGTTAAAGTTCCTAACTTTATTTACAAGCTAAGAGTTGTTACCTACATCAGCTCATTTAAAAGCCTTGTTATTGTTGTGAGACATACAGGTATGGAACAGGATGAAGTTGGAGAAATCTGGGGGCCGCAATTTCATTTGATCAACTGACTTTATTTCGTTGATATTTTTATGTTGTACGAACATGTTCCAGACTCGAGTCATCCTGGGAATGTATGATGTCAGATGTAGTGATGTTCTGGAGAAGGTTACAGTCAGAGTGAAGTTGCTGCTGGCTGCCCGTCTTGTGGTATAGAAGCTCACTTCTCGCTGTCCTCGAAGTGGAGACAAGTGTGGTACTTTGACAATGTTGGTCTTGTACATAACAGTAAGACCACCCACATCCCTCCTGTGTTGAAGGCTCTGCTGGAATGACAGATCTATCCAGGATGGGTCCAGGCGAGAGATGAGTCGTCTTGCTCTGATCTCTACTCTGTCAAGCAGTCGCAGATGAGAGGGGGGGGGGGCAGGCAATCCAAGAAAGTGGAGCATACTCAAGGTGTGAGCGTACTTGTGTCTCATACACAATCTTGCAACCTCTACTGTCAAGCAGATGCGAGATACGTCGAAGTGTTGTAAGCTTCCTGGCTGCCTTGTTTGCAAGATTTACAACGTGGTTCTTCATGGTCATTTTGGAGTCAAATTTCACCCCAAGGATATCAACTTCGTCCCCATTTATTCTTACCACTGCTCCAGCATTACGATCATGGTGCCTAGACCCTCCTTACCACTGTTCCAGCATTACGATCATGGTGCCTAGATCATCCTTACCACTGTTCCAGCATTACGATCATGGTGCCTAGACCATCCTTACCACTGCTCCAGCATTACGATCATGGTGCCTAGATCATCCTTACCACTGTTCCAGCATTACCATCATGGTGCCTAGACCATCATTCTTACCACTGCTCCAGTATTACCATCATGGTGCCTAGACCATCATTCTTACCTCTGCTCCAGTATTACCATCATGGTGCCTAGACCATCATTCTTTCCACTGTTCTAGCATTACCATCATGGTGCCTAGAGACAGTCATCATTTGTGTTGTCTCAGGAGCAATTATTGCCTGCCATCGTTTACCCCAGGCTGATATAGATGTAAGTCGGTGATTGATGTAGCTCAGAGCAGCTGGCATTTCCTCTCTTGGATAAGTAAATGTCAGAGTACAGTCGTCTGCATATGCATGGGATTCTGGGATGATGTGAAGACGGTCACTGAAGTTGACATTCCATAACAATGGCCCAAGTATACTTCCCTGTGGAACACTTGCTCTAACAGGATGTCTTGCTGACTCTGTCCCATTGAGAACTACATTTAGAGACCTACCGTGAAGGTAATCACTGAGGAGACATAGTGTAGAGCCTGCAATTCTTCTCTGTCTTCTCTCTCTCTCTCTCTCTCTCTCTCAGTGATATATCTGGTATTTTTCTCTGGTTACCTTTCAACATCTTCCCAGCTGACTAGTGTTTCCCAGGTGACCTTTCCTTCACCTGCCAGGTGACCCCCCCACTCACCTACCAGGTGCCCAGGTGAGTCAGGTGTAGCAGGGATCCTTGTGAAACATTACAGAGATTCACAACTTGATGGATAGAGAGAAAGAATCTCTCTAAAACATTGCATTCTCGGGTATCCGGCCCTGTGGCCGTAGTTGTGTCTTATCCGGCCCTGTGGCCATAGTTGTGAGTCTTATCCGGCCATATCTGTGTCTCTGAAGATGTAATAAAAGCAATAGTAATAATAATAATAATAATAATAATAATAAAAACAAATAATAATAATAATAATAATTATTATTATTATTATTACTATTATTATTAGGCCTAGGGGCTAGGCCAACTGTCTACTCTTGGTCAAGGGTGCACAGGATGGATACAAGGTGCACAGCAAACTAACCCTTCTGGATGATTCTTCCTGAGCCAATTTGTTCAATTATTTGACCTAAAATGAAGTCCAATTTGGACTGGCTCTACGATTCTTCCCAGGTCAATGTACTCACCATCATAATTGATTAGTTAACAGCATCGTCTTGTGGGCCCTTAACTCACATACACACAGATCTAAATGAATTGTATCACTGTAGACAACTATAGCATTTCACCCCTCCATGGAAGATGTGTTCATTTAATATCACATACCTGCAAGCCCCTCCCAAGAAGCTCATTGCTAGTAATCCCTTCCTTAAATCACTTGTTAAAGCAACTGCTCAGGAAGAAATTTCTGGCCTAGCTGGTAGTAATAAGTTATCACAAGTTATATACACTGATGGATCTAAACAGGAGTCTTCTGGCAGGGCTGCATCTGCTCTGGTTGCCACCTCCCTAGTTAAGACCAATAACAACTTTGTTGAGTTAGGGTTAAGAATTAACAACTGGGCGTCTACACTGCAAACTGAATTGTTTGCCATCCTAATGGCACTAAAGCTAACTTATGACACTGAGCTTGACTCTGTCATCATTACTGATTCTATGTCATCACTGAAGACTCTTAATTCGTATAATGACTCTAACAACATGCTCATTGGAGAATCCAGGTATAAATACTCAAAAATCCGGGAAAAGGGAATATATAATTGTTATGGATCCCATCACACATTGGATTACTCCTTCATGATAAAGTTGATATGTTAACCAAGAAGAGTATCCTGAAGGATAATGTATAACTTTGGTGTGTCTGTGTCTAGCATTAGGAATAATATTATGAGAGAGGTAAATAATGAAAATGAAGGTTGTAGGAATGTAGTTAGAAGCCTGAGAAGATCTATAACCCACTATGATAACATGAACGTTGATAAGTACATATGTTTATTGAGTAATTTGCAATGTGAACACTGACTGATGTTGTAGTAGCCAGACTTAGTCTTGGTTACAAGTACTTCTGACACCTTGACAGACACAAATATACAATGTGACCATCCACAGGATGGATATAGGAGGCACAATAAACTAGCCACTACCATCCACAGGATGGATATGGAAGGCACAATAAACTATGGAAGGCACAATAAACTAGCCACTACCATCCACAGGATGGATATGGAAGGCACAATAAACTAGCCACTTCGGTGACAAAAATATAATCTTAACTCCAACATTTTTGTACGGCTTTGTTTCAGAGCCGACACACGTACTCACTTACTGTGTTTTATTTCCTTCAAGATTTTCATTTTTCATGTTTATTATCTCCTCTGCGAGGAGAAAGTGAGAGAGAGATAACATTAATGTTATTTACTTACTTTAAATAAGGTCCAATTATCCAACTAATTAAGAAGTTCTGTAATTGTCTTACTTACTGCTATAACTTAAAGGAGAGTACAGTCATGTGTGGTGTTGGTTGTGGTGTTGGGTGTAGTGGTAGTGGTGGGTGGTGGTTGTAGTGGTGGTGGGGGTAGTGGTGGTGGATGTAGTGTTGGGGGGTAGTGGTGGTGGATGTTGTGGTGGTGGGGGTAGTGGTGGTGATAGTGGTAGTAGTGCTGATAGCAAGGAACGGTAACAAGCAAAATTACGAATCAGAAGTAGACTCAGCAGTAGACTCGGAAGTAGACTCAAAAATAGACTCAGCAGTAGACTCAGAAGTAGATTAAGCAGTATACTAAACAGTAGACTCATAAGTAAGCTCAGCAGTAGACTCATAAGTACACTAGGCAGTAGACTACGCAGTAGACTCAGAAGTAGACTCAACAGTAGACTCAATGGTAGACTCACAAGCAGTAGACTCAACATATAGCAGCACTGCAGCAGATCAGCAGCCTACATCACTGTATATAACGACCGAGATGTTGTGAAGGTCAGCTGGGTCAGTGGGGGGAAGAGGTGAGGGTAAACATTACAGTGCTACACAGCTCACTACCAGAGTCTGAGGGGCTGGACCCATTACCACACACGAGGTGATCGAACCGGTCCTCCCCCCCACCTACTCACAGGTCAGAATCCTCCAGCACACCTGAATGATACTAGAGAATCTAGGATGGTACATCACCACTAGATGACTCTGACAACTCTGCTTACAGAGGAAAAAGGGTAAGAAATAATTGTCTCTCTCTGTCTCTCTGTCTCTGTCTCTCTGTCTCTCTCAGACAGGTTTATCACAGCTGTCAGGTGTGGGCGTGGCTCCTTGATTACCTGCAATAAAGTTAATTATATATGTGATAATTACTTTGTGCAATCATGATCAAAGAACATGAATGACTGTGTGTGTGTGTGTACTCACCTAATTGTACTCACCTAATTGTGGTTGCAGGATCGATTCATAGCTCCTGGCCCCGCCAGGAGCCACTAAGTTCACTCTCTTCCTGCTCCAAGAGCTTTATCATATCTCTTCTTAAAGCTATGTATGGATCCTGCCTCCACTACATCACTCTCTGGATTGTTCCACTTCCTGTCAACGCTATGACTGAAGAAGTATTTCCTAACATCCCTGTGACTCATCTGAGTTTTCAACTTCCAGTTGTGACTCCTTGTTGTTGTGTCCCATCTCTGGAACATCCTATCCCTATCCATATTTTCAATTCCTCTCAGTATTTTATATGTTGTTATCATGTCTTCCCTGTCTCTCCTGTCCTCCAGTGTCGTCAGGTTGATTTCCCTTAACCTCTCCTCGTAGGACATGCCCCTTAGCTCCGGGACTAGTCTTGTTGCAAACCTTTGCACTTTCTCTAATTTTTTGACGTGCTTGACCAGGTGTGGGTTCCAAACTGGTGCTGCATACTCCAGTATGGGCCTGACGTACACGGTGTACAGTCTTGAATGATTCCTTACTCAGGTGTCGAAACGCTATTCTTAAGTTTGCTAGGTACCCATAAGTGCAGCAGTTATTTGGTTAATGTGCGCCTCAGGAGATGTGCTCGGTATTATACTCACCCAAAGATCCTTTTCCCTAGTCTGTACTCTATCTGCGGTCTTCTTTGTCCTTCCCCAATCTTCATGACTTTGCATTTGGTGGGGATGAACTCCAGGAACCAGTTGCTGGACCAGGCTTGCAGCATATCCAGATCCCTTTGTAGTCCTGCCTGATCCTCATTCAGTTGAATTCTCCTCATTAGTCTCAGATCGTCTGCAAAGAGGGACACTTCTGAATCACTCTTTTACCCTATTGTTATTCACAAATACCAGAAACAGCACTGGCTCTAGGAATGACTCCTGGCACAGGCACCCACTCTGACACCTCGTCATGTACCATGACTAGTTGCTGCCTTCCTGTCAACACACACACACATATATAGCTTTAAGACGAGGTATGATAAAGCTCATGGAGCAGGGAGATAGAGGACCCAGTAGCAATCAGTGAAGAGGCTGGGCCAGGAGCCGAGTCTCGACCCTTGCAAGCACAATTAGGTGAGCACACACACACACACACACACACACACACACACACACACAGAGTTAAAGACCAAAGACAAAAAGAGAAAGTGATAAAGGGAGAAATGATTCCACAAAGAAATATATAAGAAAAAGAACAAGAAAATGCGAAATATAACTGATGGTTCTTTGGGGACCAAACCTGAGAGAGAGAGTGAGAGAGAGTGAGAGTGAGAGAGAGTGAGAGAGAGTGAGAGTGAGAGAGAGTGAGAGTGAGAGAGAGTGAGAGTGAGAGAGAGTGAGTGAGAGAGAGAGTGAGAGAGAGTGAGAGAGAGTGAGAGAGAGTGAGTGAGAGAGAGAGAGAGAGAGAGAGAGAGAGAGAGAGAGAGAGAGAGAGAGAGAGAGAGTGAGAGAGTGAGAGAGGAGAGAGAGAGAGAGAGAGAGAGAGAGAGAGAGAGAGAGGAGAGAGAGAGAGAGAGAGAGAGAGAGAGAGAGAGAGAGAGAGAGAGAGGAGAGAGAGAGAGAGAGAGAGAGAGAGAGAGAGTGAGAGAGTGAGAGAGAGAGAGAGAGAGAGAGAGAGAGAGAGAGTTAGTTTCTTGCCTCACTGGCAACACTCACAACAGTAACAACAACAGCAGTAACAGTAACAACAACAACAACAACAGTAACAACAACAACAGTAACAACAACAACAGTAACAACAACAACAACAGTAACAGCAACAACAGTAACAACAACAACAGTAACAACAACAGTAACAACAACAGTAACAACAACAACAACAACAGTAACAACAACAGTAACAACAACAACAACAACAACAACAGTAACAACAACAACAGTAACAGCAACAACAGTAGTAACAACAACAACAACAACAACAACAACAACAACAATAACAACAGTAACACTAACAACAACAGTAACAGCAACAACAGTAGTAACAACAACAGTAACAACAACAACAACAACATTAACTCCCCCCCCCGCCTACCTTCCTGCTTGTTTCTCTCACAAGACAATGGTCAAAGTCAGAGCGAAACATCGTCATCATTTTCGCTCTTCTGTGCGCGTTATTCATGTATTATCAAGAATATTTCATGGGTATTTTAAAGACTATTTTAATGTTTGTTTTATTGACTATCATCAATAGTATGGGACGCGAGCAGCGGACATAGGCTTAAGACTGCATTCTTACGGGTCTAGCGCTTTACCTCTCTCTCTCTCTCTCTCTCTCTCTCTCTCTCTCTCTCATTAATGTTTCTCACGACTAAGGTGAGAAAAAGACTTTCTCTATTAACAAGGTCATTTCCGGCAGTGACACCCAACTACCTGTGGAGTGCCAGCAGCACAGGTAGTGGGATACAGGGGGGGGGGGGTTAGCCAACTATTCACACCATTAACAACTGTACAAAAATCTCAAGCCAGGTCAACTCAGGTCAAGTAAGGTCAAGCCAGGTCAGTCTAGGTCAACAGAGTACATCTTAGGTCAAGCCAAGTCAACCCAGGTCAGTCTAGGTCAACAGAGGTCTTCCCAGGTCAAGCTGGAGTGCAGGTCAGCTGACGGCCTGAGAGAGTCTACCTTACCACCACTAGAGTCATTACCATACGCTGGGTGATCGACCCAGTGCCCCCTGACCAGTCAGAGTGTCAGGATCACACCTGAGGGCCATCAGACCATCCAGGGGTCCTACACCCCCACCTGGATGACTCTGATTCCCTGGATAACAACCCGGGAAGGATGACTAGAGGACTGTTGGGTGAGCCAGATTCATCCACAACCCAGCCAGACAGTCCACTTGATTGGCAGTCTATAAACTGAACCCTGATTGGCAGACAGTCAGTAAACTGATTCCTGATTGGCAAACAGCCTGTTACAAGATTCCCAATTGGCAGAAAGTCTGTAAATTGAACCCCAGAGGAGCAAACAAGATCAAACAAGAGGAACGAACAAAAGCAAACAAGAGGAACAAACAAAAGCAAACAAGATCAAAAAGAAACAACAGTAGCAAATAAGAGCAACAAACAAGATCAAACAAAAAGAACAAACAAAATTAACAAGAACAAACAAGAGCAAATAGAAAATAAGAGGAACAAACAACAACAAACAAGAGAAATAACAAACAAGAGAAATAAACAACAAACAAGAGGAACAAATAACAGCAAACAGGAGAAACAAACAAGAGCAAACAACAGGAACAAACAACAACAAACAAAATTAACAAACAAGAGGAACAAACAACAACAAACAAGAGGAACAAACAACAACAAACAAAATTAACAAACAAGAGGAACAAACAACAACAAACAAGAGAAACAAACAACAACAAACAAGAGAAACAAACAAGATCAGTGTTTGAGGATAGTTAGCACTAACAACCTTGTTACACTCCTTGATAATTACCTCACTAATTATATTTTATGTGTTTGTTATGTCCAAGATTATTATTATTATTATTATTATTATTATTATTATTATTATTATTATTATTATTATTATTATTATTATTATTATTATTATTCATATTATTATTATTATTATTATTATTATTATTATTATTATTATTATTATTATTATTATTATTATTATTATTATTATTATTATTATTCATATTATTATTCATATTATTATTATTATTATTATTATTATTATTATTATTATTACTCCTTTTCCACGACACGTTCTCTTGTTGTTGTTGTAGATGTTGTTGTTTCTTCACAATTATGGGGGGGGGGACGGGGAAATAAATCATTGCTTGTAAAATTTACCCGCAAAATTTCTCTGTTGTTGTTTTTGTTGTTTTTGTTTGTTGTTGTTTCGTTAGCTGGCTGTTCGAATTTGATTCAACGTTACGTTTTCTTTCTCTGTATCCCGTTTTCTGTTTTTTATTCGTTTTCTTTCTCTGTATCCCGTTTTCTGTTTTTTATTCGTTTTCTTTCTCTGTATCCCGTTTTCTGTTTTATTTTTACGTAAATTAACGACGCTATTTACATTTAAAGGCGTTGTATTATGTATGGTTGTAGTTATGTATGTTTTATGGTTGAATAACTCGCGTGTATATATGAATACACACATATACACACATACACACACATGGCATAGGAAGAGTGACCCAGTAGCGGCCAGTGAAGAGGCGGGGCCAGGAGCTATGACTCGACCCCTGCAACCACAACTAGGTGAGTACACACACACACACACACAGTTTGTCTTGTGCTCTTCAGGGACAGACGTAAAGTAATATTTATTTTGTCTCCTGCTGTCTCTCTCTCTCTCTCTCTCTCTCTCTCTCTCTCTCTCTCTCTTCTCTCTCTCATATATATATATATATATATATATATATATATATATATATATATATATATATATATATATATATATATAGTATATATATATAATGTCAATTATTAAGAACTCATTTAAAATTAATTCGTTTCTAAAAAAAATCTCTTATATGTTTAAATTTTTTTTTAATTTTCGTTAATTTAAAAATTAATAATTTTGTACCAAAAGAACCTAAGTCTCCCCTCCAGAGTCACACTAGTGGATGACAGCCACACTAGAGGATGACAGCCACACTAGTGGATGACAGCCACACTAGTGGATGACAGCCACACTAGTGGATGACAGCCACACTAGTGGACGACAGCCACACTAGTGGATGACAGTCACACTAGTGGATGACAGCCACACTAGTGGATGACAGCCACACTAGTGGATGACAGCCACACTAGTGGATGACAGCCACACTAGTGGATGACAGCCACACTAGTGGATGACAGCCACACTAGTGGATGACAGCCACACTAGTGGATGACAGCCACACTAGTGGATGACAGCCACACTAGAGGATGACAGCCACACTAGTGGATGACAGCCACACTAGTGGATGACAGCCACACTAGTGGATGACAGCCACACTAGAGGATGACAGCCACACTTGTGGATGACAGCCACACTAGTGGATGACAGCCACACTAGAGGATGACAGCCACACTAGTGGATGACAGCCACACTAGTGGATGACAGCCACACTAGTGGATGACAGCCACACTAGTGGATGACAGCCACACTAGTGGATGACAGCCACACTAGTGGACGACAGCCACACTAGTGGATGACAGTCACACTAGTGGATGACAGCCACACTAGTGAATGACAGCCACACTAGTGGATGACAGCCACACTAGTGGATGACAGCCACACTAGTGGATGACAGCCACACTAGTGGATGACAGCCACACTAGTGGATGACAGCCACACTAGTGGATGACAGCCACACTAGTGGATGACAGTCACACTAGTGGA
>WNWK01004559.1:5000-137696 GCA_009830355.1 Cherax destructor | reverse complement strand
ATTATTCATTGTTCTTAATCTTTTTAGAATCTCACTCATATATAAACTTTTGTTTAATTAATTAACTTACTCAGGTGCTAACTCAGGTGCTATAGTTTTAGATTCTTATTAGCTGTAAATTGACTACCTTAGCTCATTCTTTCATTTTGTAAACATATTCAACGTACTAACTCACGTGCCAAGAAATCCTTTTGCATTGTCCTATTCTTAGGTCTACTTGTGTTGTTCTAATTTTAAGTTTAATTATAGAATCACACTAAATCTTATGATTCCAAACATTGATCCTGAAATCAACCTTCTATTAAATGACTTACATGAACCTAACAACAATTGTCATTACTACACAGCAGAACAGGCTAAAACACTACTCAAATCCAACAATAACATAACTATCTTTAATTACAATGTCAGATCTTTAAGCAAACATTTTGATGACCTCACTGCATTATTAAACTCACTTCAGGCCAGTATGTCCATCATTGCTCTCACTGAAACATGGTTAAAGCCTCATACTATAGATATATATGCCATTCCTGGTTACACAGCCATACACAATTGTCGGCCAGACCAACAAGGAGGTGGCACAGCTATGTTCTTCTCAGACCAGCTTGAATGTATTAACAATACAGTGGTACCTCGACTTACGATGTTATCATCTTACGTTATTTTCGATAACCGATATTTATAACGTAAGAAATTTGAATGAGACTTACGATGTTTGCTTCGTCTAACGACATTCGTACCGGACGTGTCCGCTTGGCGCCCAGCTGAGCGTGCACTCCAGGGAGCGTCAGTGCTATTGTTTACAAGCGAGAGCGACCACCCACCCACACCCACGCATTCATACCAGTATATTGTCATTATTCCACTGTTTTTAGTGCTTGCAACTGCTAAATAAGCTACCATGGGTCCAAGGAAAGCTCCTAGTGCTAAGCCTGTGGTAAAGAATGTGCAGGGAGTAAAGCATTTATGCAGGGAGTGTAGCATTTATGCAGGGAGTGTAGCAGGCATGCAGGGAGTGTAGCAGGCATGCAGGGAGTGTAGCAAAGATGCAGAGAGTGTAGCAGGGATGCAGGGAGTGGCAGGCATGCAGGGAGTGTAGCAGGCATGCAGGGAGTGTAGCAAAGATGCAGGGAGTGTAGCAGGGATGCAGGGAGTGTAGCAGGGATGCAGGGAGTGTAGCAAGGATGCAGGGAGTGTAGCAGGGATGCAGGGAGTGTAGCAAGGATGCAGGGAGTGTAGCAAGGATGCAGGGAGTGTAGCAGGGATGCAGGGAGTGCAGCAAGGATGCAGGGAGTGTAGCAAGGATGCAGGGAGTGTAGCAAGGATGCAGGGAGTGTAGTAGGCATGCAGGGAGTGTAGCATTCATGCAGGGAGTGTAGCAAAGATGCAGGGAGTGTAGCAGGGATGCAGGGAGTGTAGCAGGGATGCAGGGAGTGTAGCAAGGATGCAGGGAGTGTAGCAAGGATGCAGGGAGTGTAGTAGGCATGCAGGGTGTAGCATTCATGCAGGGAGTGTAGCATTCATGCAGGGAGTGTAGCATTCATGCAGGGAGTGTAGCATTCATGCAGGGAGTGTAGCATTCATGCAGGGAGTGTAGCATTCATGCAGGAGTGTAGCATTCAAAGAAAAAGGCCAGTAACCCCAGAAAAGAACTTGGTACCTGCAGTGTTAATGGAAGGGAGTCCCCTTCCAAACACTAGCATACTACTCCACCTTCTCCCCTCCTCCCGTCCTCCACACATCAACAACTCTTCAATAAATGTAAGTGACATGTTATTGTTCAATATTTACATGTGTATTTAGGTATTCTTTATTAAATTCTTTATTATTTAATGTCAAAAAGTTCTAAAAAATATTTTATTTAACTACTTTTGGAAGTCTTGGACGGATTAAATTTATTTCCATTATTTCTTATGGGGAAAATTGATTCGAGTAACGATTGTTTCGCCTTAACCCTTTACCGGGCACTCCCTGGAAAATGATAATTTCGAAATGTATTTCAAATGAGTGGATAGAGTAACTCAATGTAAGGATAATGAGCCCATATAATTGAAATTCTAAAAAAAACTTTTCACGCAATTGCCAATATTCAAGGACCGTCTACAGACGGTCCTGACCGTTATTGGGTGTCAAATTCTGAATGTTGCAAATTTGCAATTGTTAATAAAACACCAAATAAGTATTTTTCTATTTTATTATACTAATAGACAATATCAAAAACACAAATGGAACTTGTTTCCAAACATTTTGTATGTATAAAAAATATGAAAGTGAACCAAAGAGCAACATGGACACATTGCAAAGGGATAAAACTTTCAAGTCCCATATTCCTGAATTTCCTGAGAAAAACAATCATTCTTGATCACTAATTGCTACAATGAAAGGCTATGAAGCAATTTCTTTCCTTCTTGATGCATAGATTTACCTTGCATATGGCACACAAAAATGAGGATGTGACATGATTTTTTGTTTTGCTGCAATAATTGCATGTAAATATTCTGCCTTGCACTGGCCAGTGACCTAGCATTTTATCAAACCTATCATTTTGGTCAAACCTCACACTGTCATCAGGCCTTTCTGCACGTTGGTACTGCACTGGAGATGGCAACAGGTCATCTGGTTCTGGATCTGAGTCACTTTCCACCAAAATGCAGAGATATTTGAACTTCTGTTGGAAGGGTTCACAATAGAACAATTTCTCATTGATCTGGAATGACAATAAGAATGTTCTGTACACACCCAGACCACTACAGAATTCATATATGCACTAGAAATTTTTATATAAATATTTATTTACTGAAATTTAAAATGTGGCCCTGAGGGCGGGACCGTCTGTACACGGTCCTCTTTTGTTGCACTTTTTCAATTGCATGGTACACTCATATTATGCATATCTAACTCCTGATATATATCTCAAAATATGCCTAAACTATTCATTTACACACTGGACACAACAATTAGTACTTACCGACATTGTAGAGAGTATAATCACAGTGTATATGAGTGGAACAAGAGCAAAAATTCGGCTCTGGGTGACGTAAAGCGAGAAGTGTTTACATTTTGGTCTCTCAACCAATGGGAAGCGAGCAGATGCCGGTCTCACTTAGCTGGAGCGACTCACAGAAGGCTTGTGATTGGTCAGATATAGAGAATGGGAACCTAGATGGGCTGGGGGAGTAGGATGACACGCGCAAAAACACGTGTTTAGGACCGTCTGTACACGGTCCTGCCCGGTAAAAGGTTAAGATATGCCCTCTCTGACGGATTAATATCGTAAGTCGAGGTACCACTGTACTTGCACAAGAGATGAACATGGAGAATATATAATAGCTAAATTTAAATCCAAATATCTACAAAAACCTCTCACAGTTATAAACATCTATAGATTACCACAGTCAAACATTCAGCATTTTAGTGAAAAATTAGGAAGTATGATTACTGATGCACACATGAACAAAGACCACTTAATCCTCACAGGCGACTTCAATATAAACCTCCTACAAGATCAGGACCCACTAGTAACTGAATTCACAAACACTATGAGCAACTGCTTGCTGCTCCCGACAATAACAAAACCTACGAGAATCTCTGAAACCTGTGCCTCTCTATTAGACCATATCTGGACTAACACCATATCCCCATTAAAATCAGGCATAATCACAGACAATACCACTGACCACTACCCGACCTTTCTCATAACAAATCTCGGAAAATTACCACTAGAGACTACTAAAGTTACCTTCAGACTACATAATGAGACAGCAATAAATAGCTTTATAACAGCTATGACAAACATTGACTGGCAAACAGAAATAGACAACTTCCCAGATACTGACTTATGTATTAATAATTTTCTTAAAAAGACCCAATACCTCTATAATAAGCACTGCCCTAAAAAAATAAACAAATCACAACTAAAAGATTAAATAGTCCCTGGCTAACCCCAGCATACTCAAGTCCATTAATATAAAGCACCTATATGAAAAACAGTACAGAATGGGACAAATATCAAGAGAACAAACAAAACGCTACTCATCAAACCTAACGAGTCTGATAAGAAGGTCAAAAAAACTGTACTATGAGAACAGATTACATAACTTAAAAGGTGATATAAAAAGACCTGGAAAACCCTATCTGAAATTCTAGGAACAAAAAAGATATCCACAAACAGAACAATCAAACTAACAAAACCAGATGAACCCCTACTCCCACCTATTGAAACAGCAAACAAACTCAATGATTTCTTCTCCACCATAGGTAAAAGCTGGCAAGCAAAATCCCAAGTTCTAATACTCCACCTAACGACTATCTCACTGGTACCTATCCGAACACACTATTCCTAGCCCCAACCAACCCAATAGAAGTTTCACTTATAATCAACACATTAAAAAA
Source organism: Cherax destructor (assembly GCA_009830355.1). Taxonomy (NCBI): domain Eukaryota; kingdom Metazoa; phylum Arthropoda; class Malacostraca; order Decapoda; family Parastacidae; genus Cherax; species Cherax destructor. The sequence continues at coordinate 133,301 of WNWK01004559.1, read as the reverse complement.
CAAAGCAGGTGACCTAAATAACTTACCACCTTATATATACAAAAAAGCCTCTCAAGTTCTCTCACCAATTATAGCAACACTTTTTTAACAAATCCATTGAATCCTCTACCTTCCCATCAATACTCAAAATAGTGAGGGTCACCCCAATACATAAGGAGGAGATCAAGCAGACCTGAATAACTACAGGCCGATATCTAACTTACCCTTCTCTCCAAAATCTTTGAAAAATTAATTCATAGACAAATATATTCCTACCTCACCTCCAACAACGTACTCAACCACTGTCAATTTGGATTCAGGCCTAATAAAAATACAAATGATGCCATAATACACATGTTAGAAATAATTTACACCGCCTTTGAGAAAAAAGAAATCCCAGTGGGAATCTTCATTGATTTACGTAAAGCTTTTGATACAGTTGACCATGATCTGTTACACTTAAAATTATCGCACTATGGTATAAGAGGACACTCCTTAAACTACCTAAAATCATACCTTAGCAACAGAAACCAATATGTGTACACAAATGGAGCTAGCTCCACCGCGCAAACTATTACCGTAGGGTCCCACAGGGGAAATGTTCTTGGCCCACTACTCTTTCTCATTTACATTAACGACCTACCAAATGCATCTCAACTACTCAAACCCATACTTTTTGCAGATGACACTACATACGTTATCTCTCACCCAAGCCCAGACACACTAGCCAACACTGCAAATACTGAATTGCAGAAAATATCTACCTGGATGATGACCAACAAACTTACTCTCAATATTGATAAAACCTATTTTATCCAGTTTGGGAACAGAGCTGCAAACGCACCACTTAACATACTATCCAAGATACGGTACTATGTTCCACAACCAGCTCTCCTTACCCTATATCACTCACTCATTTACCCCTACCTCACCTATGGAATCTGCGCATGGGGCTCTACATCAATAACTCATCTCAGACCACTAATAACACAACAAAAGGCAGCAGTTAGAATGATAACAAATTCTCACTCCAGGCAACATACTCCACCAATATTCAAAAACCTAAACTTACTCACCATACAAGACATCCATACTTTTTACTGTGCCTATTACATACATAGAACACTCTATGCAGATATTAACCCACCACTCAAACTTCTCCTTACTAATTTTAACAGGACACATGACCATAACACTAGACACAGATCACTCCTCGATGTTCCCCGTGTCCACCTAACACTATGTAAAAACTCAATGCACATAAAAGGCACGAAAATTTGGAATTCATTACCTGTCATTGCCAAAGAAACCCTACCTGTACCCCAATTCAAAACGATGCTAAAAAACCACCTTCTCACCCAAAGATAATTGCTCCATATCAACCATTCCCAGCAAAGTAGAATAATCACTTAACGTAAAACCTGACTTTAAAGTCAATGTAATGTATGAATGAACGAATGAATGAATGTAAAACCTGTTATGAATAATACTTACTTAGCTAATTATTCCCACAACACTTATATTATAATTAGTTGCATTGCTGCAATAAATTGCTACAATTAACTGATATGTTCAACTTATATTCAAACTTTAAAACTTAGATATGCAACTTTACTTATTTTATAAATTATCAACCATAACTTTTTATTATTTTATTATTATTATTGCTTTAATTTGTTTAATCTGATTTAATTAATTTTATAATGAAGACAAAAGTACAAAACTATGTTCAAATTTCATAGCTTAAATACTCACCTTTACTCATTGTATACTATCTACAAAAATTCTTACAATCTAGTTTTAAGTTAATTTTAAGTCTGCCCAAAATGCCCTGCATACTAGGGGCTTTTGGCATGTACACCTCATGTAATCTCAATGACCAAATGTAATTCTTTGTATCATGTCCAAATAAAAATTATTATTATTATTATTATCCCAGAAAGTGATAGTCAGGTTTCTCGGCCTCCTGTTTGACCATCGATTGTCCTGGAAACCTCACATTACCTTTCTGAAGGCAACTTGTCATAGCTGGCTGAACCTCCTTAAAACCCTAGCACATCTTTCATGGGGGGCTGATCATAGAACTCTCCTTCACCTGCATTCAGCCCTAATTTTATCGAAACTTGATTATGGTGACCAGATATATTTGGCTGCCTCCCCTGCTACTCTTTCCCTACTCTCACCAGGGATTGCGTTTATGCCTTGGTGCTTTTCGTTCTTCCCCGGTTGAGAGCCTCTATGTAGAAGCGAACATTCCATCCTTGTCCGATCGTCGTGATGCACATTGCCTTCGCTATTATGTTCGCTCTCATGACCTCCGCAATCCTTCCATGTATAGGATTGTCACGGATGCTAGTAGACGCTCTTTATTTGTTCATTGACCCTGTTTACTTCGTCCCTTTTCTCTTTGTCTACATTCGCTCTTGTCTTCCCTTCAGCTACCACCTTTCTATGTTCATGTGGCATCTTCCTTTCCACTACCCCCTTGAGAAGTTCCTGCTGTCCGTGTCTGTTCTTCTCCTCTGCCTTGCGCGAAAGCCCAACTACCTACGGCGGCTTCTCGCTCTCGTTTTCTAGACCACTTTCGCTCTCATCCCCATTCCATTGCAGTGTACAGTGGTCCCTCGGTTTTCGTGTTTAATCCGTTCCAGAGGGAGGCACTAAAACTGAAACACACGAAAACTGAAACCATTTTCCCCATAAGAAATAATGGAAATTCAATTAATCCGTTCCAGAAACCCAGAAGTTTGGAATTTTTTTTTTTGGGGGGCCTTAAAGATAGATTTACATGCACAAATGAATGAAATAAATGTGGCACTTACCCTTACTGAAGACTGATGTTGCTGGATGGAAGAGAGATAGGAGGGGAGAGGGTAGAGTCCCTAATTTTTGGAAGGGGAATCCCCCTCCATAAGGACTCTAGGTACCAAGTCCTCATCTGGGGTCACTTCCCTTCTTTGTCTTTTAATCCCACTAGGACCAGCTTGAGAGTCACTGCACACCTGTGGCACTAAATATCTCTCCAGAGAGCTCTGTGTCTGGCGTCTCTTTAAAATGTCCCTAAAATGGGAAAACAGATTGTCATTGAACATGTTGATGAGACGGATTCCAACATCTTTGTCAGGGTGATGTTCCTCCACAAATGATTGCACCCTACTCCACATTGCACAAATCTCCTTAATCTCTGAAGAAGGCACCTTACATCTCTCTTCCTCCACTGAAGCAATTTCCTCAGATCTGTTTTGTTGTTGTTCCAGCTCAAGCTCTTGCAGCTCTTCAGTGGTTAGATCTTCATTGTGGTCCTCCACCAACTCTTCCGCATCCTCTACATTCACATCCAACCCCATGGAAGTCCCCAATTCCACAATATTTTCCACAACTTCCATAGGCTCCTCAGGGTTAGCTTCAAACCCTTCAAAATCCCTATCTGGGACACAATCTGGCCACAACTTTCTCCAAGCAGAGTTCATCGTCCTGGAGGTCACTCCCTGCCAAGCTTTATCTATAAGGCCTATGCAATGGAAGATATCGAAGTGACCCTTCCAGAACTCTTTTAGGGTCAATTTAGTGTCATTGGTCACATCAAAACACCTTTGAAACATTGCTTTGGTGTACAGTTTTTTGAAGTTTGAAATGACCTGCTGGTCCATGGGCTGGAGGAGAGGAGTGGTGTTAGGAGGCAAGAACTTCACTTTTACAAATCTGAAATCCTTAGACATTTGGTCGTCCAAGTCTTGAGGATGACCAGGAGCATTGTCCATTACCAGGAGGCACTTAAGTGGCAATTTATTCTCCAATAAATATTTCTTCACATGGGCCAAACACTTGATTAAACCATTCCAGGAAAATTTCCCTAGTGACCCATGCCTTAGCATTAGACTTCCAAAACACACACAATTTACTCTTGTCAACACTGTAGTCCCTGAACACTCTGGGATTTTCAGAGTGATACACGAGTAAAGGCTTCACTTTGAAATCCCACTAGCGTTACCACACAACATTAGAGTTAGCCTGTCTTTCATAGGCTTGTGTCCTCGCATTGCCTTTTCCTCCTGCGTGATGTAGGTCCTCCTTGGCATTTTCTTCCAAAAGAGGCCTGTTTCGTCACAATTAAACACTTGTTGGGGTTTGAAATTTTCAGCCTCTACATATTTTTAAAGTCGCGCACAAATTTTCAGCCCCATCTTTATCTGAACTGGCACCCTCACCATGCCTTACAACACTGTGTATGCCAGTTCGCCTCTTAAATTTTTCGAACCAGCCTTTGCTGGCCTTAAATTCATGAACATCAACATCACTGGTTCCAGGCATTTTCTTGACAAGATCGGCATGCAACTGCCTGGCTTTTTCACGTATGATGGATTGCACAATACTATCACCCGCTAGCAGTTTTTGGTTTATCCACAGCAACAACAATTTCTCCATATTTTCTATTGTTTGTGATCTCTGTTTGGTTATTGTATTCACCCCTTTTGCAACATTAGCTTCAGTGATTGCTTTTCTCTTATACACAATGGAACCGATGGTTGTTGGGGCTTTCTTGTATATCCTGGCGAGCTCGGCAATACATACACCACTATCATATTTTTCTATTATTTCTTTCTTCAGTTCTACGGTGTTCCTCACTTTCTTTACCAAAGAAGTGGCACTAGGAGCTTTCTTTGGGCCCATGGTAGCTTATTTAGTAGTCACACACAATAATCAAGGCCCAAAAACAATGAATTGTTAATAAATATTTTGTATAAACTCCTGGGGTGATGTTCACTCAAGCGTAAACAATGCTAGACTGCGTGGCAATGTGCGTGGGAGGTGTGTGGGTGGTGGCCTACGGCCTTTGTATGTGCGCGGCACTGGTCAACAGGTTCCGGACCGAGCACGAAAACGGAGGGAACACACGAAAACAGAGGGCAATTTTCCATGAAAAAACTACACGAAAACTGAAATACACGAAAACAGAGATACACGAAAACCGAGGGACCACTGTACACCGTTGGTTCTAAGTCTTCTGACGGTGTCGGATTCGCAGCAGTGTTTCCGGACAGCGTCATGCGAGGGTATCTATTATCCTCGGCTAGCATATTTACGACTGAATTGTATGCCATTCTTGTGGCGCTTATCCATATTGCATCTATGCCTGTGTCACCATTTGTGGTCGTTTCAGACTCTCTTAGTGCCTTACAGGCTATCCAAAAATTTGATACACCTAACCCCCTAGTTTTTTGTATCCAGCTTTGGTTACGACGTATCTATAGCAAACACAAAGATAGTGTTTTGTTGGGTCCCTGGTCATGTTGACGTACAGGGCAATGAACAGGCAGACACTGCTGCGTGGTCGGCAGTACATGACCTTCCAGTTTCATATAGAGGTGTTCCATTTACGGACTATTTTGCTGTCATTGCTACACACCTTCGCACCTGTTGGGAACAACGTTGTCGTCTGACCTGCTACATAACAAACTTCATTCTATTAAACCGAGTACGTATAGGTTTCTGGCCTTCTTGTCACCAATGTCGAGGGTGGGAGACTACTCCCGTCTTACTCACAGGTATCTCATGGAGAGGCTCCCTGTCCCTCTGTGAGCACTGTCAGGTTCCAGTATCTGTTCGCCACATTCTGTTGGACTGTCCAATCTATCAACGATTTACCACCAACGTCGTCTTCGCTCTGCTGCCCTCACTTTACCTTCTCTTCTTCCTGATGGGAACTCCATCAATCCTGACTCTCTCATTGACTTTTTGACAGCAACTGATTTACTACACAAATTCTGACAATTTTGCCTTTAGCTCTTCCCTCAGTCCCTGCTACCTCAATCTCTTACTACCCTCTATCCCTGCACTATCCACTACCCCGCTGTGCTCCATACCCTCCTAATCATCCCTCTCCCTCTTACTACCCATTATCCCTGCATCCTACCCTGCCCCACTGCGCTGTATGACCCTTGTGGTTTAGCGCTTCTTTTGATTATAATAATGCAAGCCTGGCACCATCAGAAGATTTAGGACCATCAGTAAACTGCAACGGCATGAGAATGAGACGAAGTGGTCAAGAAAGGAGCAAGAAGCAACTGTAGATATTTGAGCTTTCGCACACAGCAGTGGGGAAAAACAGACTCGAACTGTTAGAACCTTTCCTTTTCCAAGGGAGAAAAGGTCATAGTTCTGAGTTTGCAGCTTGAGTGCTAAATATACATCAAAATCCATTCGGGAAATGTCCAAGGGGGAAGAAAAAAGTTAGATGCTAGGTGAACATATAAAGGGGGCAACTGAAGAGAAGTCAAGAGCAAGTGAAGATGAAGAGAAAAGGGACGGAGTAAACGGGCAATGAACAGATAATGGACCCCAACTAACATGTTACTATCCTGGTTTATTATTATTACAGTATAATCAAAACTAAGTGGTATACCACCAGGGGTATGACCCTGGTGGTTTAGTGCTTAGTTTTAATTATAATAATTAATCACCAGGGTCATACAGCTACTATCCTGTATGTAGAAGGATTATGAAGGTCATGAGAGTGGATTTCATGTTCAAAGCTCTGATATCCCCTGCAGGTTAAGTGCATACTGCATGGTAATTGTACAGTAGGAACTACAGTGGACCCTTTTAGCGCTTCTTTTGATTATAATAATAATACAGTGGACCCTCGTATTTTGTAATCATCGCAATTCGTAATTTTCGATAATTGTAACGTTTTTTTGTCAAATTATTGACTCGCAAATAGTTGTTCATCTCGAACACGTATGAGCGGCCCGACACACCATTCACAGTCAGTGTGGCATTGTTTATCAGCGAGTGACCATCACCCAACGCGTTCATATGATAAATTTCTTAATATTCCATTTGTTTTAGTGCTTGCAACTGGTAAATAAGCCACCATGGGCCCAAAGAAAGTTCCTAGGGCCAGCCCTTTGGTAAAGAAGGTCAGAAACACGATAGAATTCAAGAAAGAGATCATTGCAAAACATGAAAGTGGTGTGCGTGTGGCGGAGCTTGCCAGGCTGTATGGGAAACCCCATACAACCATCGCTTCCATTGTGGCCAAGAAAAAGGAAATTAAGGAAGCTGTTGTTGCGAAAGGGGTCAATATGCTCACAAAAATGAGATCGCAAATACTTGAAGTGGAGAAGTTATTGTTGGTGTGGATCAATGACAAACAATTAGCAGGAGATAGTGTTATGCAGTCGATAATTCGTGAAAAGGCAAGGCAGTTGCATGACAATCTCGTAAAGAAAATGCCTGCAATGAGTGCTGATGTGAGTGAATTTAAGGTCAGCAAAGGCTGGTTTGAAAGATTTAAGAAGCGTAGTGGCATACACAGTGTGGTAAGGCATGATGAGGTTGCTAGTTCTGACAAATGTGCGGCTGAAAAATATGTGCAGGAATTCAAGGGGTACATAGAGGCTGAACAATTCAAACCCCAACAAGTGTTCAATTGTGACGAAACAGGCCTCTTTTGGAAGAAAATGTCAAAGAGGACCTACATCACGCAGGAGGAAAAGGCACTGCCAGGACACAAGCCTATGAAAGACAGGCTAACTCTCAAGTTCTGTAGTAATGCTAGTGGGGATTTCAAAGTGAAGCCTTTACTGGTGTATCACTCTGAAAATCCCAGTGTGTTCAAGGAAAACAGTGTCGCCAAGGCTAATTTGTGTGTGATGTGGAAGGCTAACGGTAAGGCATGGGTCACGAGGGAAATCTTCCTTGATGGGTTCAATGAAGTGTTTGGCCCCAGTGTGAAGAAATAGCTCCTGGAAAATAAATTGGAACTCAAGTGCCTCCTGGTAATGGACAATGCTCCTGCTCATCCTCCAGACTTGGAAGAGCAAATGGTGAAGGAGTTTCGTTTCATCACTGAAGTTCTTGCCCCCTAATATCACTCCTCTCGTCCAGCCCATTTCAAACTTCAAAAAACTCTACACCAAAGCAATGTTTCAAAGGTGCTTTGACATAACCTCAGACACTGAAATATCCATGGCATAAACCTTATAGGTAAGGCTTGGGAGGGAGTGACTTCAAGGACTTTGAACTCTGCTTGGAGAAAATTGTGGCCAGATTGTGTCCAAGAGAGGGATTTTGAAGGGTTTGGGGCTGACCCTGAGGAGCCGATGCCAGTTGTGGAAAGTATTGTGGCATTGGGGAATTCCATGGGGTTGGATTTGAGTGGTGAGGATGTGGAAGAGTTGGTGGAGGATCACAATAAGGTAACTACTGAAGAGCTGCAAGACCTTCATCTGCAACAGCAACAGACCACAGCTCAGGAAATTGCTTCAGAGGAGGAGGAAGAGAGATTTAAGAAGGTGCCTTCTTCAAAGATTAAGGACATTTGTGCAAAGTGGAGTGAGGTGGAATCATTTATGGAGGAACATCACCCCTGACAAAGCTGTTACAGGCCGTGTCTGCGACATGTTTAATGACAATCTTGTGTCCTATTTTAGGGAAATTTTAAAGAGATGCCAGAAACAGAGCTCTCACAGGTGTGCAGTTACTCTCAAGCTGGTCCTAGTTTCATTAAAAAATAAAAAAGGGAAGTAACCCCAGAAAAGGACTTGGTACCTGAAGTCTTTATGGAAGGGGATTCCCCTTCCAAACAGTAATTTCTACATCCTCTCCCCTCCTCCCATCTTCCATACACTTAAGAAGAATCTTCAATAAAGGTAAGTGTCATGTTATTATTGTTTTATTCTTCATGTCTCATTGTTTTCTGTGTATGTACATCTATATTTCATGTCAAAATTTTTTTTGTTTTAATACTTTTGGGTGTCTGGAATAGATTAATTGGATTTACATTATTTCTTATGGGGAAAATGGATTCGCAAATCGTCAATTTTGCCATTAGTCACACTCTCTGGAACGGATTAATTACGAAAAACGAGGGTCCACTGTACATGTATGAATATATGCCTCCAGGTGACAAGCGTATTTATTAGATATTTTACATATTAACATTTCCTATAGGTTAATTTCTTGATTAAGTACCTCTAAGGTACCTAATCCAGTGAAGGGCTCTTGCTCCAAGGAAATGAAGCTAACCTTCTATGGACTTAAATCTGCCTCCCAATCCTTCAGGTGCTGTATGACTTATGGGTTTAGTGCTCCCTTATGAGTAGTATTATAACCATGGGGGAGTGCTAAACCCATAGGATTATACAGCATATGTGGAGAGGGGATGGAAGGTATTCAGGGAACCGGAGCACAGATCCAATTCCCTATATCAAGAGCCCCTCACCAGCATCAAGGAACCTCCCTTGAGGGGCTTATGAGTAGTACATTCATGGGGGAGCACTAAACCCATAGGGGTCATACAGTGCCTGGGGGAATGGAAGGCATTTGTGCATGATTCAAGGAATTGGAGGGGCATTGGTTCAATTCTTTAGATCAACAGCTCTTCACTAACATCAAGGCTCCATTATGGATGTAATAATATAACAATGATTCTGATTGTCATTGGCCTGTGTAGGTACTAATTTCATAGACAAAGTTATAATATTGGTTTCCATGTAGTAACTTTTGGGTTCTTGATCCAAAGAATTGGATCCACCATACATAATAATAATAATAATAATATTGTTATTTCGTTGCAAGTTACAAGTATACATAGGTATTGGTAGTTACAATTATAAAACTGTAATGCAAGGAGAGCCACTGGCATGCCATGGCATTAGGGGCAGCTTAATCTAAAGACTTATTCACTATGTACATACTAGAGAAATTGATTGAGTTTATTCTAGTTATATATTTTATTTCAAATTACAATATAATACTATACTATACATTTCCTTTGATAAGACCTGATTGCCTCCAGTTCCCCATGCACTATGAGCCCCTACAGATTTAATGCCCCATGACTAAGGCTTTTAATTATAAATACAGGTACGTATTTAAAATAAGCTCAAGCTCATCTTATATAAAATGGTTTCAAGATCAGTCTTTTTATTTAAGTGGTATGAACGAGACCTGCATCCCCTGAAAGCTCCTATTCTTTTTCCCTTTTAATTAGTGAAGCTTGATGCTAGTTGAGGGCTCTTAATCCAAGGAATTGGAACTATCCTTCTCTTGGATCAAACCTGATTAATTCCATTACCCAAGCACTGTATAGCCCTTACAAGTGTAACACTACCCCATGAAAGTAATAAGTCTCCCTATGTTTATTATTACATTCATGGGGGAATGGTCGGCGCTGTACCCTTGTAGGTTTAGCGCTTCTTTTTTATTATTATTTTTTTTATTAACACATCGGCCGATTCCCACCAAGGTAGGGTGGCCCGAAAAAGAAAAACTTTCATCATCATTCACTCCATCACTGTCTTGCCAGAGGGGTGCTTTACACTACAGTTATAAAACTGCAACATTAACACCCCTCCTTCAGAGTGCAGACACTGTACTTCCCATCTCCAGGACTCAAGTCCGGCCTGCCGGTTTCCCTGAATCCCTTCATAAATGTTACTTTGCTCACACTCCAACAGCACGTCAAGTATTAAAAACCATTTGTCTTCATTCACTCCTATCAAATACGCTCACGCATGCTTGCTGGAAATCCAAGCCCCTAGCACACAAAACCTCTTTTACCCCCTCCCTCCAACCTTTCCTAAGCCGACCCCTACCCCGCCTTCCCTCCACTACAGATTATACATAATAATAATAATAATAATGGGGGAATGGCTAAATCCATCAGGGTGTCACAACACCTGGGAGAATGGAAGGCATTCAGACTGTTCAAGAATTTGAGCACAGGTCCAATTCCTTAGATCAAGGGCTCCTCTCTAACATCAGGAACTGCCCTCGAGAGGCCACTACTGTAGTAACAAAAAAAAAAAAAAATGCTGCCATAAAAGTTTCATCAAACTGGTTTCATATTAGAGTTTTAAATTTCAGCTCCTGGGCCTCTGCTGGACTTTTTTGGAGTGTTGAGGGAGTTTTCTTTGGATCAAACCTGATTACCGCGCATTTTCCAGGCACTGTTTGACCTTACAAGTTAAAATTATTACACTTGTGGGAAAAAGCTTAAGCCGAACTTCAGCTGCTTCACCTTGCAAGGTTTTCTGCTTGATAGTATGCCTCGTGTTCATTGATATACATGTATGGGGATTATTATTATTATAATCAAAAGAAGTGCTAAACCAGATACAGTGGTACCTCGACTTACGATATTTTTTCATTCCAAAATGCTGTTCAAGTGCCATTACCAAACGAATTTATCTCCTTAAGAAATGTTGTAAAATAGACTAGTCCTTTTAGACCCCCAAAATTACACTTACAAAAGCATTTAAAAAAATAAACTTACATAAAAGGGTGAGTTTGGGGACCATCGTAAGTCGAGGTACCACTGTATATGGGGAGGGGGATTGGGATTGTGTAAAAAAAGAATACTCCTTCCATGGATTAAAGTACATACAGTGGACCCCCGGTGTTCGTCCTGCTCCAAACTCGCCCTTTTATGTAAGTGTATTTTTGGGGATCTAAAAGGACTAGTCTACTTTACATTATTCCTTATGGGAATAAATTTGTTTGGTAATGGCACTTGAACAGCATTCTGGAACGAAAAAATAACGAAAACCGGGGGTCCACTGTATGTATAGTTATAATATGTACTCTTAAAAATATTCTGTACTCTGGTTAACTTGAATTTGTTAAGGTTAAATGTTCATAGTTCTGAGTTTGCAGCTTGAGTGCTAAATACACATCAAAATCCAATCGGGAAATGTATGGGAATTCTCGTAAATATATGTATTGTAGTGGTTATTTGGGTACTTATGTGCTTAAAAGACCTTGTGCACCACTTTGGAAAGGGCACAAGTTAGCAGAGCAGTCAGTGATGCAACAGGTGGACTGTGATGGTTTCCAGAAAGGTAGCACTTTTAGATGTGTCTGGACATATTAAAGTGATGGGGGAAAACTTCTGGCATTATTATATTAACCCTTAAACGGTCCAAACGTATATACAGTGGTCCCTCGACTATCGTAATTAATCCGTTCAAGGAGCTATTACTTAACATGAAATTTAAGAAATTTGAAACCTTTTTTCCCATAAGAAATAATGTAAATACAATTAATCCGTTCCACAAAAAAATATATACTAAATAATAAAAGCAGTAACAGCCTGGTTGATCAAGCTTTGGTCCAACAGGAGGCCTGGTCACGGACCGGGCCGCGGGGGCGTTGACCCCTGGAATTCTCTCCAGGTAGACTCCAGGTACCTTTATTGAAGAGAGTTGCAGGCATCTGGAAGATAGGGTAATGAGGTAATGAGTAATGAAGGTCCTGTTGGGCATTTTCTTCCAAAACAGGCCTGTTTCATCACAAACACTTGTTGGGGGAGGAATTCTTCAGCCTCTACGAAGGGGAATCCCCACTCCCTGCCTTCCTGTTACACTCCCTGCATGCCTGATACACTCCCTGCATGAATGCTACACTCCCTGCATGCCTGCTAAACTCCCTGCATGAATGCTACACTCCCTGCATGCCTGCTAAACTCCCTGCATGAATGCTAAACTCCCTGCATGAATGCTACACTCCCTGCATGCCTGCTAAACTCCCTGCATGCCTGCTAAACTCCCTGCATGAATGCTACACTCCCTGCATGCCTGCTAAACTCCCTGCATGCCTGCTACACTCCCTGCATGCCTGCTACACTCCCTGCATGAATGCTACACTCCCTGCATGCCTGCTAAACTCCCTGCATGAATGCTAAACTTCCTGCATGAATGCTACACTCCCTGCATGCCTGCTACACTCCCTGCATGCCTGCTACACTCCCTGCATGAATGCTAAACTCCCTGCATGAATGCTAAACTCCCTGCATGCCTGCTAAACTCCCTGCATGAATGCTACACTCCCTGCATGAATGCTGCCACTGGGGTGCCACTAGGAAGCTTCTTTGGACCCATGGTGACTTATTTCACAGTGACAATCACTAAACCACCAAAAAAGACACCAAATGTATTGTGAATGTTTGAAAGAGCGCGCTGGGTAATGTTCTCTCAATGGTAAACAACGCTTCACTGGCGGGCGTCCTGCGCAGGCGAGGAGCAGGCAGACAGGTCTATTATTATTATAATCAAATAGAAGCGCTAAATCACAGGGGTTATACAGCGAGCGGACAGGTCTAATATGTTACGAAACACGAGGGATTTTACGATACACGAAATAAAAAAAAAAAAAAAAAGCTTATGAAACACGATTTTTACGAAATATGAGCCTTACTTTACTCGGGGGTCCACTGTATACGTTAGTACTGCTACTGCCCCGAATATTTTGAATTTTTTTTTTTATAGAAATAAAGAGCACATTTTTTTTAAGTGCTATAGGATAAAAAAAATTTTTTTTTGGGGTCAGTACTTACTGAGATATGAGGCGGAGAAGTTGGCTCTGGATGCTCACCTGATAGCAACAGGAGTTCTGCCGCGTGCAGAATTGTTGCCGATATACCTTTTTTTCTCTCTTTTTTTTTTTTTTTTTTATTATTTTTATATAATTTTTATGTTCTGATAATTACAATTTATAGTAGTTCTTGTGATTTCATAGCCAATCGTTGTTCTGACACTAATATTAGGTATACTGAAATTGTACTCAAATAATAATAATAATGATAGTGCATAAAAATAATAATAATGATGATAGTGCATAATATTAATAGTAATAATAATAATAATAATAGTGAATAATAATAATAATAATAATACGTAAGCATTATGTTAGATTTGTGTCGCTGCCTTATCTCATCTGATCTCCACTAATGATGACTGGTGACATTTGTGGCGGAGTGAGGGTAGTCTTATCTCTTCTTATCAGTCCAGTAATTACAGTGATGACATTTGATGAGATTATACTGCTTCCCTTTATGTGTTACTCAAGCCTGTATGTCTGTGTGTCTGTCTTTCTGTCTGTCTGTTAGTTATCATTTTGTCCTAGGCACATGTCGATTAGACACTAGGCCTGTTGTATATATATGTGTGTGTGTGTGTGTGTGTAAGGAAACACTTCAAAATTTTTCGGCCCCGCCAGGAATCGAATCCGGGCCCTCCGTGCGTGAAGCGAGAGCTTTAGCCACCATGCCATCGGGGCGTGTATGTGTGTCTGTCTTTCTGTCTGCTTGTCTCAGAGAGTATCTCATAAACCAACTGGTATTACGCAGATCACAAGCACATTATATCACTTTGTCTTGATTTTTTTAGTTATCCTAGGTAATTTACACTATGTACTATAATTGTATTTACGTATGTGTTCCTGTGAGATAGAGACAGAGACAGATAGATACAGTAAGACAGACAGAGATAGACAGCCAATCAGGTACCCAGCTGACCAGCCAGCTGCTGGCCAGCCAGGTGGCCAACCAGCTGCTTGCCAGCCAGGTGGCCAGGCAGGCAGGCAGCCAGCTGGCCTGCCAGCCTGCCGACATCACTTTCCACTTCAAAGGGGAGTGTTAATATGACATCAGTGAATCCTTGGTGTTTGCCGCAGTGTTTGCTCTAGCTGGCGCTCAATTTAACTGGTGCTCCCACAAGGTACTAAGTGGTCCCAGATTTTTTTAATATGGCACACACCGAGTGTTAAGACCCATTCCATGCTGACCAGGCATCTCAGGCCAATCATGCCAAATTTGGAGGCATGAAAAATAAAACGTATATATACGTTTGGGGCAGTAGCAGTACTAACGTATATATACGTTTGGACCGTTTAAGGGTTAATGATTATACAGTGGACCCCCGGTGTTCGTGATTTATTCGTTCCAGAATGATGTTCAAGTGCCGTTACCAAACGAATTTGTTCCCAAAAGGAATAATGTAAATTAGACTAGTCCTTTTAGACCCCAAATATACACTTACAAAAGCACTTACAAAATTGTTTGAGTTTGGAGCATCATGAACACCGGGGGTCCACTGTATATATAATACTGACAAGTACGTGGTACCGTTACGATGGTCCCAAACTCACCCTTTTATGTAAGTTTATTTTAAATGCTTGTAAGTGTAATTTTGGGGTCTAAGGACTAGTCTATTTTACAACATTTAGGAGATAAATGTTGGTAATGGCACTTGAACAGCATTCTGAATGAAATATGAACGGTACCACTGTATGTGTGCAAGACATGTAACAGCTTGGTATCTTTATTGATATGTTCTACCTGCTCAGCAGGCTTCCTCAGTCAATACAAAAGAGGCTAAGGTAGTGTAGGCCTATTTAGGTTTAGTGCTTAAATTGATTATTATTTTAACTAGGTAGCCATCTCCCACTGAGGCATGGTGACCCGAACAAGAAAACTCATTCACCAACATTCACTTAATTGCAGTCTTTCCAGAAGTGCCGACATTACAAATTATTATTGACCACCTCATATCTACATCTCTACTACTAGTGTGGTCTCCTATATATTAAATGAAGAAGTCTGATGAGCAGGCAAAATGTCTCACCAATAAAGATGCTAAACTGTTGCAAATGTGTTTTACCTAAACTCCCAGTAGTTACTGAATGATATTTTTGGAGGTTGTGATGCTGTAAGGATTTCCAGCTGGTGATAGTTTGGTAGACACATACAACACATGTAAAGTTTTAATATATGTAACCAGGATTTAGGAACGTGGTATGACATACTGTATCGTGAATTTTATTAATGTTCTTCCTCACTCATTTTCAGTTCTTTTGTAATGTAGAGAATAAAAACTTGATAAAGCAAAATGTGGAGATAGCTGGAACATGTTAAAAACACCTGTAATAAGAGCAAAACTTAGCTTCAATATAAAATAGTGGCTTATTATAAATACTATACATACTAGGATCATACATATTCATCCTTACGAGCCAACATCTGAGTTACGAGGGAGCTTCCCCTGCTTCCCCCTCAACCTGCACACCTCACTTGTTTATCTATGATTTCATGCTTTAATTCCATGGAAATTATCCTCTTTTTTTTTCTTCTTAGCACTGTCCTTTGCACTTACTTTTCTTAGGACCCATGGTTAGAAAAAAGAAAATTGGCCAAATAGCTGTAAATACTAATGCAAGCAAAGCACGGCATAAATTTGGCCAAATAGCTGTAAATAATGCAAGCAAAGCACAACATTAAACAGTGCACTGCACTAACTAGTGGCAACTAGTGAAGTTACTTATTATTATTATTATTATTATTAATTTAGGAAACTGGAGCACAATCCAATTCCCTAGATCAAGAGCCCCTCACCAGCGTCAAGGTTCCTTGATGCTGGTGAGGGGCTCTTGATCTAGGGAATTGGATCTGTGCTCCAGTTCCCTAAATTAATAATAATAATAATAATATTATTGTACATATAATAATGAGTGAGCGAGTTTCAGTTCCCTAAATTAATAATAATTATAATAATAATGAGCGAGCTTCAGTTCCCTAAATTAATACAGTGGAACCCCGAGTTTTGAACGCACCATCGAATGCTTCGGGTTTTGATCGCTTTTTTAGAACCAATTTTGTCCCGAGTATCGAAAGTGCCCTGTGTTTCGAACTGCGTGTGTACCAGACCTGTCCGCTTGCCCCGCGCAAGCGTCGTGAGTCAGTCTAGCTTTGTTTATCCTCCAAGTGAACATTAACCTGCGTGCTCATTCAAACATTTCACAATTAATTAATTGTGTTTGGTGCTTCTTCATTAAGTGCAACTGTGAAATAAACTACCATGGGCCCAAAGAAACTTCCTAGTGGCACCCCTGTGGTAAAGAAAGTGAGAAACACCATAGACATGAAGAAGGAAATACAGGGTACCCCGAGTTTCTTACAGCTCCCAACTCAAACAATTATGTAAGTGTAATATTGTAAGTGCTTTTGTAAGTGTATTTTTGGGGGTCTGAAATGGACTAATCTAATTTACATTATTCCTTATGGGAACAAATTTTTTTGGTAACAGCACTCGAACGAATTATGGCTGAAACTCGGGGTACCACTGTAGTACAAAAATACGAGAGTGGTGTGCGACTTGTGGAGCTTGCCAGGATATATGGTAAAAACAAATCAACAATTGCTTCAATCCTGGCAAAGAAAGAACAAATCAAGGAAGCTGATGTTGCGAAAGGTGTTGATATGCTAACCAAAAATAGACCACAAATAGTCAAAGAGGTTGAGAAGTTGTTGCTGGTGTGGATCAAGGATAGAGAGATAGCGGGTGATAGTGTATCGGAGACGATCATTTGTGAAAAGGCAAGGCAGTTGCATGCCGATCTTGTAAAGAAAATGCCTGGAACAAGTGCTTATTTTAGTGATTTTAAGGCCAGCAGAGGCAGGTTTGACAGATATAAGACGTGTAGTGGCACACACACTGTTATAAGGCATGGTGAGGCAGCCAGTTCAGACAAACGGGTGGCTGAAAAATTTGTGCAGGAATTTAAGGGGTACGTAGAGACTGAAAAATTCAAACCCCAACAAGTGTTCAACTGTGACGAAACAGGCCTGTTTTGGAAGAAAATGCCAAAGAGGACCTACATAACGCAGGAGGAAAAGGCACTGCCAGGACACAAGCCTATGAAAGACAGGCTAACTCTCTTGTTTTGTGCTAATGCTAGTGGGGATTTAAAAGTGTAGCCTTTACTGGTGTATCACTCAGAAAATCCCAGTGTGTTCAAGAAAAACAATGTCGTCAAGGATAGATTGTGTGAGTGGGTCCAAGAAGAGTTTGGCCCCAGTGTGAAAAAATACCTCCTGGAAAATAAATTGGAACTCAAGTGCCTCCTGTTACTGGACAATGCTCCAGCACATCCTCCAAACTTGGTAGACCTACTGTCTACCAAGTGAAGTTCTTGCCTCCTAACACCACTCCTCTCATCCAGCCCATGGACCAGCAGGTCATTTCTAACTTTAAAAAACTCTACACAAAAGCAGTGTTTCAAAAGTGCTTTGAAGTGACCTCAGACAATGAGTTGACCCTAAGAGTGTTCTGGAGGAATCACTTCAGTATCTACAAATGCATAAGCCTACTTGTAGGTAAGGCTTGGGAGGGAGTGACTTCCAGGACTTTGAACTCTGCTTGGAGACAAATGTGGCCAGATTGTGTCCAACAGAGGGATTTTGAAAAGTTTGAGGCTGACCCTGACCATGCCGACCCTCTGTCTGTTGTGGACTGTATTGTGGCATTGGGGAAATGCCTGGGGTTGGAGGCGAGTGACGAGGATGTGGAGAAGTTGGTGCAGGACCACAGGGAAGAGCCAACCACTGAAGAGCTGCAAGAGCTTCATCTGGAACAGCATCAGACCACAGTTGAAGAACTTGCTTCACAGGAGGAGGAAGAAGGGAGTGGATGAGGTGCCTTTTTCAGAGATTAAGGAGATTTGTGCAAAGTGAAATGATGTGCATAGGTTTGTGGAGAAATACCACCCTGAGCAAGCTGAAACAACCCATCTCTGCAACATGTTCAGTGACAAAACAATTTCCCATTTTAGGGACATATTAAATTATTATATTATTATAATCAAATAGAAGCGCTAAACCACAGGGGTTATACAGCGCTGCAGGTTATTGTAGGATGCAGGGAGAGTGAGTTGTAAGAGGGAGATGGACGATTAGTAGGGTATGGAGTGCAAGATGACGGTGGGTAGTGCAGGGGTGGAGGGTAGCAAGAGATCGAGGTAGAAGGGACTGAGGGAGGTGCTAGAGGTATAATCTTCAGAGTTTGTGTAGTAAGTCAGTTTCTGTCAAAAAGTCAACAAGAGAGTCAGGATTAAAGGAGGGTCCATCTGCAAGAAGAGAAGGTAAAGAAAGGGCCGCAGAGCGAAGACGTCGTTGGAGGTAAATTCTGCGTGCTCGTTGATAGAGTGGGCAGTCCAACAGGGTATGTCGAACAGACACTGGAACCTGACAATGCTCACAGAGAGGGGCAGGGAGCCTCTCCATGAGATACCCGTGAGTAAGACGAGTGTGGCCGATGCGAAGACGGGAGAGAGTAGTCTCCCAACCTCGACATTGGTGACAAGAAGAAGGCCAGAAACCTATAACCGGTTTAATAGAATGAAGTTTGTTATTCAGCAGGTCAGACCAGCGTTGTTGCCAACGGGTGCGAAGGTGGGTAGCAATGACCGCAAAATAGTCCGTGAAAGGAACACCTCTATATGAAACTGGAAGGTCATGTACTGCTGACCGCGCAGCAGTGTCTGCCTGTTCATTGCCCTGTACGTCAACATGACCAGGGACCCAACAAAAAACAATATCTTTATGCTTGCTAAAGATACGGCGTAACCAAAGGTGGATACGAAGAACTAGGGGGTGAGGTGTATCAATTTTACGGATAGCCTGTAAAGCACTAAGGGAGTCTGAGACGACCACAAATGGCGATACAGGCATAGATGCAATACGGATAAGTGCCACAAGAATGGCATACAATTCAGCCGTAAATATGCTAGCCGAGGGTAATAGATGCCCTCGTACGACGCTGTCCGGAAACACTGCTGCGAATCCGACGCCGTCAGATGACTTTGAACCATCGGTGTATACTGCGATGGCATGGGAATGAGAACGGAAATGGTCTAGAAAGAAAGAGCGAGAAGCCGCCATAGGCAGTTGGGCTTTCGCGCAAGGTAGAGGAATAGAACAGACACGGACAGCAGGAACTTCCCAAGGGGGTAGAGGAAAGGGTGAAGCCACATGAACATATAAAGGCGGAAGCTGAAGGGAAGACAAGAGTGAATGCAGACAAAGAGAAAAGGGACGAAGTAAACAGGGGCGACGAACAAATAACGAGCGTCTACTAACATCTGTGACAATCCTATACATGGAAGGATTGCGGAGGTCATGAGAGCGAACATAATAGCGAATGCAATGTGCATCACGACGATCGGACAAGGATGGAATGTTCGCTTCTACATAGAGGCTCTCAACCGGGGAAGAACGAAAAGCACCAAGGCATAAGCGTAATCCCTGGTGATGGATGGGATTAAGGCTGGAAAGAGTGGCAGGAGAGGCTGCCGAATATATCTGGTCACCATAATCGAGTTTCGATAGAATTAGGGCCGAATGTAGGCGAAGGAGAGTTCTACGATCAGCCCCCCATGAAAGATGTGCGAGGGTTTTAAGGAGGTTCAGCCGGCTATGACAAGTTGCCTTCAGAGAGGTAATGTGAGGTTTCCAGGACAATCTGCGGTCAAACAGGAGGCCGAGAAACCTGACTGTATCACGTTCAGGGATACGTGAGCCGTATAGGTACAATGGATGATCAGAGACCACTGAACGTCTAGTGAACGTAATTTGATGAGTTTTGCCACTAGAAAATATAAACCCGTGAGTGGTGGCCCAATCAGAAACCCGGTTGATGGCATGCTGGAGGGAAACTGCAATGAGGTGACAGTCAGCACCTGCACAAGCTATAGCAAAGTCATCCACATAGAGCGATGACCAAATATTGGATGGGAGAACAGATGCCAGATTATTTATAGCAAGCAGAAAAAGTGTTGTGCTCAGAACACATCCCTGGGGAACACCTTCAGCTTGGACAAATTCCGGGGAGAGTTCATTACTAACCCGGACCCGGAAATGTCTGTCAGTTAAGAAAGCCTTAAGAAAGAATGGTAGGTTGCCTCGGAGGCCTAAGGAGTGGGCCTGGGCCAAGATATTATATCTCCAAGTTGTATCATAAGCCTTCTCAAGGTCGAAAAGATAGCGATAACCGAATGGTTATTCGCAAAGGCATTACGAATATACGTATCCAAGCGCAGCAAGGGTCAATGGCAGAACGGCCCTTACGGAAGCCATATTGACTAGGGAGAGACTATTGTGAGTCTCTAAATACCACATCAAACGTCTATTAACTAGACGTTCCATCACCTGCAAATTGCACTGGTAAGAGCGATGGGACGGTAGTGAGAGGGAAACACGTCCCGTAGTACCTGGTTTCGAAAAGGAGAACAATAGCAGACTTCACAGCTGGGGAAGAACTCCTTGCGACCATATGAGATTAAAGAGTCGTAAGAGGACAGTAAGAGCAGACTGATGTAAGTGCTGTAGCATACGAATATGTATGCTGTCTGGCCCAGCTGCCGATGATCGGCAAGCAGAGTGTGTTGCTTCCAGTTCTTGAAGGGTAAAAGGCACATTATAGGATTCTTCTCTAAGAGAAGAAAAATCTAAGGGCTTTAACTCGCTGGCAGACTTAGAAGAAAGGAACGAGGGGCATAGATGTAGCCCCTGAGAAATGCGGACGAGATGATTACCAATTTCAGTGGCAACGGCAAGAGGGTGTGATATATCAACACCAGCAACCTGAAGAACAGGAGCCGGGTCGGGGGAGAATTTACCACTCAATTTTCGCACTTTCTTCCAGACTGCACTCATCGAGGAAGCCGAAGTGACAGTAGAAACGTAATCTCGCCAGCAAGTGCGTTTAGCATCACGTATGACACGACGAGCAATAGCTCTCTTCTGCTTGAAATCAAGGAGTCTCTCTGTGGTTCTGTTATATCGATACCTGCCCCATGCAGCACGTTTCAAACGCACTGCCCGAGCACAAGCAGGAGACCACCAAGGCACGCACTTCTGAGGATGCTTGCCCGAGGTTTGGGGAATAGAATGTGAAGCCGCTGTGAAGATGGAGGACGAAA
The DNA here is from genome assembly GCA_009830355.1 of Cherax destructor. Lineage (NCBI taxonomy): Eukaryota > Metazoa > Arthropoda > Malacostraca > Decapoda > Parastacidae > Cherax > Cherax destructor. The sequence goes on along the minus strand of WNWK01004559.1, from coordinate 111,785 downwards.
AGAAATGTAAAACCTCATCAATGGAGGACGAGATAGGAACCTCATGAAAGGCAGTAAGATGTGCGTAAAGGTCCCATTTCGCCGGTCAAATTGCCAGCGTGGGCAATGAGGAGGTGGAGAAAACAGAGGGACTTAAGGATGATTGGGAAATGATCGCTGTCATGTAAGTCCGGGAGGACAGACCAGGTGAAGTCAAGGACAGTAGATGAAGAGCAGATGGAAAGATCGATGCAGGAGAAAGAATGAGTTCGGGATCAAAATGGGTAGGAGTACCCGTATTTAAAACATGGAGGGAAGAGAAGCAAGAAATGCCTCAACTGAATGCCACGGAGTCACAGTGCGATCCTCCCCAGAGAAAATGGTGTGCGTTAAAATCGCCAGTAATAGAAGGGGTGGCGGTAAGGAAGAAACCAGAAAATCAACATCTGGGATAGACATTGCCCGCGAAGGGGAGAGATATAAAGAACAGAGTGTATACCACTTATTCAAGTGGATACGGGCTGCGGTGTAATGTAAGGAAGAAGGAACATAGAGCTGACGGTATGGAACACCAGTGCGTATAAGAAGAGCACTTCGTTAAAGGTTCCATCGGAAAAGGATCCGATGAATATAACAAATCATAGCCTGAAAAGGGCCTGATAACAGTGGATTGTAATTTGGGTTCTTGCAAACAGACCCCAACAGGGAAAACTGAGAGAGCAACACCTGAAGCTCACCCGGTTACCCCTGAGGCCTCGGATATTCCACTGTAAATAAGCCATGATTTATGGAGAGAAAGATATAAGTGGAAGTGAGAGGAATCTATGGACTAGGGTTAGAAAAGTCCACGTGTGGAGGCAGCGGAAGACCTGTAATCAGAGAAGGAGGAGGACGTTGTGAAGGAAGGGGGGGTTGAGACGAAGAAGAGAGATGAGGAACCTCAGGTGGAGTAGTGTCCATCATCTGTCCAGTCTCTGTAATATATTCTGCAATAGCTTCCAGTGTTTCGGAAGTCAAAGATGCAGAATGTGGGACTACATTAGAAATGGAAGAAGAGTGAGCAACGATCGGGGAGTCTATAGACTGCACTAAAGTAGAGGGTGAGGAGATAGAAGAGGAAACTGTCGAAGGGGCTTGGGAGGGACAGGGATGAAGGTAGTGTATGAGGAGGAGGATGAACCTCCACACACGTTATAGAACTAGTCAGAGGCGAAGGACCTGGCACTAGGGATTTTTGCCGGGCTTATGAGAAGGAGGGGGGCGCTGAGGTTTAGATGAAGAACGAGGACGTGTAGACTCAGGATTGTGCGAGTGAGTAGAGGAAGGAGTGTGGACAGTATGGGAAGCCGAGGTAGGGACCTCGGAGCCAAGAATATCAAAAGGATTCGAGACAGGGGTGATTGCGGATGAGGCAACCACAGAGGAAGCCGTGGAAGTTGGGACCCCAGAAGCGGGCGACGTTTAGCAATGCGAGAATAAGAAATATGGGGAAGTTTCCTTGAAGGCGAAGATGAGAGACAGCCATAGCATAGGAGAAGCCTTCCGCCTCTTTGAGACAACGGATTTCCGCTCATTCAGGTAAACCTGACAACGGCGAGAATATGAAGGATGTGCCTCATGACAGTTAAGGCAAGAGGGAGGTAGAGTACAAGAAGAACTGGCATGGTCGTCAGCACCACAGACTGGGCATTCGGCCATGGACCTGCAATATTTTGCTGGATGACCAAAACGCCAGCAGTTTCTACACTGCTGCGGTGTAGGGTCACCTTTCGAACTTGTAAACGTTGACCTGCAATGTAGACCGAAGGTGGCAGTTCTCGGCAGTCAAACGTTAGACGAGCTATATTGCAAGGATAATGTCTTCGCTTATTGGCTGGGAGGACAAAAGTGTCAACTTTAAGGATAGGGAGTTCTTGGAGCCTGCTGCTCGAAAATGTCATCACCACATGTCTGGAAATTCCGTTGGACAATGGTGTGGGGCAAAATGACAGAACCACAACAAGAATTGAGGGAATGGTGCTTGTCAATAGTAACAGGTGTATTGTCAATGGTCGTAAGAAGAGAAAGATCCGAGCTTGGCCAGCATTCTGGACCGTGATGATGCGAGTGCCGCTCTTGAGAGCGTGAAATGAGATGTTTTGACCAACATGGCGTAGTAGAGCCTTACCAATACTATGGTCTGAAAGATAGGTATTAGGAGAAGTTGGACAAGAGTAAAAACTTTGTCCATTGAGTAGTTTGAAACAGAGAGTTTAAGGGGAGTGAGTGACGAGCTGGTCGTTTCTGCGATGAACGAGAAGGGAGGTCGAATCGTCATGTGTGGGTCTTGGTCGTTTTGTGTGGGACCGGGTGGTCCGATGGGAGACGGGCGAGCGATTCGAAAATTGCCGCACCGTCGGGGGAGAAGCCGGAATCAAGGTCAGAGAAGAGCGAAGGTCAGACGTATCGAAAGGGCCAGTCGGGACCCTGGTACCTGAAGCAGGTGACGAACCAGCACCAGCAAGAGGTACAGGGGCATGAGAGGTGTCCAAAGAGTCATCCGTTAACGAGGCAGGGTCAGTACTGGGTGCGTATCAGGAAGGGGCCCGGGGTAGTGGGTTCATGGATTGGGTCAGCCATGGTTAGTTACTTTCTTTTTATTTTTAAGAAAAAAAGAAAGAAGAAAAGAAAATAAAAATAAAAAAAGAATAAAAAAGGGGGAACGTGGAGGAATAGGTCCTAGGAGGAATGAAAGGGAGCGCAAATCCCTCCGTGCCCAAGAGGACCTCAACACCGCAAGTAGTGCAGATGCTGCATGGAACCCGTGCCATACCCTACCCTTCACGCCAGTAAACCAGCAATCCGGGATAGCAACTCACATCCACCGAGCCATCTCGGCGGACAAAGAGAGGGCGGCCGGATATCCGCCACAAAGCATACCGCTTCGGCCACCACCCCGGAATCCGAAAGGTGGCCTCCAGAGATACACCCGTCGCCCGAAAGATACCCAAGCCACCCCGGGTGACCGGAGAGGATCGGACATCCCCAGGCGATCCAGATTCCACGGCAAACTACACCACCGCCAAGGACCTCAACGGAATGGGATGGACTCACGATACCCTTCCCCTACCTAGGAACTAGAATGCCTGAGGAGAGAAGCTCCCAGGGTAAAACTGGGAAGGAAATAAGGGAGGGATGAGGAGGAGGAGGAGGAAAGGGAAAAGGGAGGATGGGGAGATGGGAAAAGGGAGGGGGATTGGGGGTAGATTAGGTTCGGGTCTGAGGAAGAAGACCAAGAAGGTTCAATTCCTCAGACCGATAGCCTCTTTAACCACGTCAAGGAGCCCCCAAAAGGGACTAGGGTTAGAAAAGTCCACGTGTGGAGGCAGCGAAGACCTGTAATCAGAGAGGAGGAGGACTGGAAGGAAGGGGTTGAGACGAAGAAGAGAGATGAGAACCTCAGATGGAGTAGTGTCCATCATCGGCCCAGTCTCTGAAATATATTCTGCAATAGCTTCCAGTGTTTCGAAGTCAAAGATGCAGAATGGGAGACTACATTAGAAATGGAAGAAACTATCGAGGGAGTCTATAGACTGTACTAAAGTAGAGGACGAGGAGGTAGAAGAGGAAACTGTCGAGGACTTGGGAGGGACGGGATGAAGGTAGGTATGAGGAGGAGGATGAACTCCACACACGTTACAGAACTAGTCGGAGGCGAAGAACCTGGATAGGGATTTTTGCCGGGCTTATAAGAGGGGGCGCTGAGGTTTAGGTGAAGGACGAGGACGGTAGACTCAGAACTGTGCGAGTGAATAGAGGAAGGAGTGTGGATAGTATGGGAAGCCGAGGTAGGGACCTCGGAGCCAAGAACATCAAAAGGATTCGAGACAGGGGTGACTGAGGATGAGGCGACCACAGAGGAAGCCGTGGAAGTTGGGACCCCAGAAGCGGGGCGACGTTTAGCAATGCGAGAATAGGAAATACGGGAAGTTTCCTTGAAGGCGAAGATGAGAGACAGCCATAGCATAGAGAAGCCTTCCGCCTCTTTGAGACAACGGATTTCCCGCTCATTCAGGTAAACCTGACAACGGCGAGAATATGAAGGATGTGCCTCATGACAGTTAAGGCAAGAGGGAGGTAGAGTACAAGAAGAACTGGCATGGTCGTCAGCACCACAGACTGGGCATTCGGCCATGGACCTGCAATATTTTGCTGGATGACCAAAACGCCAGCAGTTTCTACACTGCTGAGGTGTAGGGTCACCTTCGAACTTGTAAACGTTGACCTGCAATGTAGACCGAAGGTGGCAGTTCTCGGCAGTCAAACGTTAAACGAGCTATATTGCAAGGATAACGTCTTCGCTTATTGGCTGGGAGGACAAAAGTGTCAACTTTAAGGATAGGGAGTTCTTGGAGCTCAAGCTGCTCGAAAATGTCATCACCACATGTCTGGAAATTCCGTTGGACAATGGGGTGGGGCAAAATGACAGAACCACAACAAGAATTGAGGGAATGGTGCTTGTCAATAGTAACAGGAGTAGTATCAATGGTGTAAGAAGAGTAAGATCGCGAGCTTGGCCAGCATTCTGGACCGTGATGATGCGAGTGCCGCTCTTGAGAGCGTGAAATGAGATGTCTTTACCAACATGGCGTAGCAGAGCCTTACCAATACTATGGTCTGAAAGATAGGTATTAGGAGAAGTCGGTCGAAGAGTAAAAAACTTTGTCCATTGAGTAGTTTGAAACAGAGAGTTTAAGGGGAGTGCGTGACGAGCTTGTCGTTTCTGAGATGAACGAGAAGAAAGTGTCGAATCGTCATGTGTGGGTCTTGGTCGTTTGGGTGTGGGACCAGGGGTGGTCCGATGTGAGACGGGCGAGCGATTCAAAATTGCCGCACCGTCGAGGGAGAAGCCGGAATCAAGGTCAGAGAAGAGCGAAGGTCAGACGTATCGAAAGGGCCAGTCGGGTCCCTGGTACCTGAAGCAGGTGACGAACCAGCACCAGCAGAGGTACAGGGGCATGAGAGGTGTCCAAAGAGTCATCCGTTAACGAGGCAGGGTCAGACTGGGTGCGGTATCAGGAAGGGGCCCGGGGTAGTGGGTTCATGGATTGGGTCAGCCATGGTTAGGTTACTTCTTTCTTTTATTTTTAAGAAAAAAAAAAGAAAAGAAAATAAAAATAAAAAAGAATAAAAAAGGGGGAACGTGGAGGAATAGCTCCTAGGAGGAATGAAAGGAGCGTAAATCCTCCGTGCCCAAGAGGACCTCAACACCGCAAGTGGTGCAGATGCGCATGGAACCCGTGCCATACCCTACCCTTCATGCCAGTAAACCAGCAATCCGGGATAGCAACCTCACATCCACTGAGCCATCTCGGCGGACAAAAGAGAGGGCAGCCGGATATCCGCCACAAAGCATACCGCCTTCGGCCACCACCCCGGAATCCGAAGGTGGCCTCCAGAGATACACCCGTCGCCCGAAAGATACCCAAGGCCACCCCCCGGGTGACCGGAGAGGGATCGGGACATCCCCAGGCGATCCAGATTCCACGGCAAACTACACCACCGCCAAGGACCTCAACGGAATGGGATGGACCACGATACCCTTCCCCCTACCTAGGAACTAGAATGCCTGAGGAGAGAAGCTCCCAGGGTAAAACTGGGAAGGAAATAAGGGAGGGATGAGGAGGAGGAGGAGGAAAGGGAAAAGGGAGGATGGGGAAGATGGGAAAAGGGAGGGGGGATTGGGGGGTAATTAGGTTCGGTCTGAGGAAGAAGACCAAGAGGTCCAATTCCTCAGACCGATAGCCTCTTTACCGCGACAAGGAGCCCCCCTTAAAGAGGGGGACATATTAAAGAGGCACCAGAAACAGAGCACTCTGGACAGTTATTTTTTGAGACAGGGGTCCAGTGACTCTCAAGCTGGTCCAAGTGGCAATAAAAGAAAAAGAAGGGAAGTAACCCCAGATAAGGACTTGTTACCTGAAGTCTTTATGGAGGGGGATTTCCCTTTCAAACACTAAGCTCTTCCTTACTCCTCCTCCCTATCTTCCAGATGCCATCAACAATCTTCAATAAAGGTACAGTAGAACCCCGAGTAACGGTCTGTCCAAATAAAGATTTTTTTTGTGTAAGGGTTGCTTTTTACGGTCAATATTTTTCTTGTGTAGCGGTTTTTACTTGTGTAGCGATCCGTACCAGATCTGTCCGCCTGCCTGCGCTTGCGCGCCTCGCCGTGCAGGATGCCAGTCTAGCGTTGTTTACACTTGAGTGAACAATACCCAGCGCGCTCTTTCAAACATTCACAATACATTTGTTGTGTTTATTGGTAGTTTAGTGATTGTCACTGTGAAATAAGTCACCATGGGTCCAAAGAAGCTTCCTAGTGGCACCCCTGTGGTAAAGAGAGTGAGGAACACCATCGAACTGAAGAAAGAGATTGTTGAAAAATATGAGTGGCATACGTGTGAGTGAGCTTGCCAGGATGTACGGAAAAAAACAATCTACTATCACCACTATCCTGGCAAAGAGAAAAGAAATCAAGGACGCTAATGTTGCAAAAGGGGTTGATATGTTAACGAAAAATAGATCAAAAACAGTGGATGAGATTGAGAAGTTGTTGGGGGTGTGGATCAATGAAAAACATAGCGGGTGATAGTATTTCCACGGCGATAATTTGTGAAAAGGCAAGGCAGTTGCACGCAGATCTTGTCAAGACAATGCCTGCAACCAGTGGTGAGGAGAGTGATTTTAAAGCCAGCAGAGGCTGGTTTGAGAGGTTTAAGAAACGTAGTGGCATACACAGTGTTGTGAGGCATGGTGAGGCAGCCAGCTCAAACAAACGTGCAGCTGAAAAGTTTGTGAGTGAATTTAAGGGAGAAAATTTGTTTGGTAATGGCACTTGAGCAGCCTTCTGGAATGAATTATGCTCGTAACTCAGGGGTCCACTGTACATTGTTTCAGTGTTTTCCTTATAAAACTAGTGATCTAGTGCAGTTAGCCTCCCAAACACACTGTTTTCTCTTATAATAAGAACATGGGAAGATATAATCAGCAGAAGCGGTATGGCCGCCGCCGCCGCTGCCACCTCTAGTCACATAATGACATATTTTATTCATTCTAGAGTATATATCATGTTTCTATGTTAATTGTTTATGTCATATTAGATGATTTGCGATACACAAATAAGCCGTAGAGTTGCTATTAGCGTCACATTGAAGTATTTTGTCCTGCCTCCAGAGAGCAGGAATTCCGCTGGAACTGATTAATGGCATTTCAATTAATTTAAATGAGGAAAATTGATTTGATATACGGGCAAATTGAGTTACGAGCTAGGTCATGGAACGGATTAAACTCGTAAGGCAAGGTTCCACTGTATTAGAATTACAGTAAGTACTTCACTACTATAAAATCACATCCTGACAAATTGAGTAGCTACAAATTTTATGCTCATTTATTCAAAACCCCATTACTGACATTTTTCATGACTATACCTTGGTAGTATATAACAGTCTAAAAATCCTAACTTCAATACAAGAGTCTATGACATTGAAGTCAATTTGGTTAATGGTACTGAATTCTTGATTTCTACTTCCCCTCAATACCTCACCCTTTTTTTCCCCCTTTACCATCCAGCACTCAACAATTCTAATGGGCTTATTGGTTTACATGGTATAGCAACACTACTACTTGGATATTAAGATCATAGAAATTTCTACCCTTTGTGATTTTTTGGGTCTGGGCAGTTTTCACATTAAAGGTTAAACAAATAAAAGAAGAATGAACTAGAAGTTTATTGCTATAGTCTCTGGAACTTCACATAAACAATTAAATGTTTTTATCATACAATAATAGTGAATAACAGTCACTTTTCTAGCTCAAACAGTTGTATGGTTTGCTACAAAAGGGGCTGCCACACCTAATCACAGGATGACTTAGTAAGTTAATATCACATTCCTTTTTCATTGGGCCATATTTTAAAACTCTGCAGTTGGTAAATCATTCAGAAAAAACTACTGATTGATAGATGTAAGAAAAATTTCCCTGCTATTCATGAAATATAAGTTTAGGCAACATCTGATATAGTATATAACTTGAAAATCTGGTGCCACAAGTTCATGTCAGAATAGTTCTTAATGTTGTATTCCCATGTCCATTTTGTCTTTCATTTTCTGAAGGTCCAAAAATTTAGAGTGATTTATGATACAGCACCTAAGAAAAAATATCTGCACTGCCTACAACTGGGGTTGCAAATTTGAAAAATTACCCATTTCTGGCATTAACAAATTCAGAAAAATTGGGACGGAGGAAGGTATGAATTATATATGCTCCCCCTTCCCTTGATTAAAAAAAAAGTACATCAAATTTAATACCTATACTATATTAAATTAAAGGTCTTGTGCAATTTTGTGTTATTTGAAAAAAATAATTTTCATAAGTTCTTCTAGTTTTTGAAAATTGATCAAAATAGCATTTAACACTAGACTATGTACAGAAATACAAATTAGCTTTCAAAGTACTAAGGATAATCTGATAATCTAAATAGGTTTCTAACAAATGACCCAATAAAATCTAGGGAATAAGATTTGTCAAGACAACACCTTGAATATGGATATTCAGTCATATATATAATCAGTATAGTACTTGGTTGCTACTTCTGTACATCTTTGACATTTCTATTATTAAAGATATGAAATAAAGTGACTGCCAAATCAATATACAGTATGGTTGCCTTAAAAAAAAAAAAAAAACTGAACTGACCCCTGCAACCACAAATAGGCAAGTACACACAGTATATACATGAATATGCATATGCAGGGTATCTAGTATTTGATAAAAGTTCCTTCCCAAGTGCTCTTGATGAACAGGCATACCTCACTGTATTTTTAATGTTATAATCTGAATGCTCTATAGTGTTTAGTTTTGATCTCCATTCAAGGTCTTGTCCAACTAATGTAATTCAGGCAGGATCGACAGTGACATCTGATGGGTATTTGTGCTAATTTTTCTTATTTCATGACCATTTGCTAGAAATAATTTAAGGTAACACAGAAATGCATGTTCAAATTATTGTACATGAAAGTGGAGAAACTGGAAAATTTTCTTTATAACAAACAGTAAGAGGAAAACATTTTATATGTGAAGGAGCTAAGAGGGTATCTGCCAAGCAATGGACTAGTGGTGTGGTAGTGTTGTGCATCAATGGACAACAAATGCATTTCTCCTTTTATATCAAAACACTGTATGTTACAAAGCAGCAGTATTAAGTGCATATGGAAGTGGAGAAACTGGGCTGTGTTCTTTCAAACTGTAAGAGAAAGGAAAAAAAGTTCTTTTTGTGAGAGCTAGAAGAATACCCACCGAATCAGCTATCTACATGCAGCAGTAGCAGCTGCAGCAGCAGCACTGTTATTTTATTTTGTATAGTATTAGAAGCAAACTATAGGGCAAAAAAGGGGAAGTAGTGATGAGTTAGTAGTGTAATTGTACTGTGTTCAGTGTGCGTGCACACAGAGAATGAGTGAGAGTTTTCTCATGCCAAGATATGCCTCTGATTTTGTTGGAATTGAGAAAAGATATGCATCACAAAATGTTAAATGTAGATGAAACTAGGTTTTCTTCTCTTGAGATATAAGTTAAAGTGAAAATACCTGACAAAGGTTACCAGATTTCTCACCACCACTAGCCACTATCCAAATTTCCATTGCATTTGCCTATAAACCATTGACATGCAATATGCTGACATACATGGTGAGTGCTGCATGACTTGTACTAAATTTGCAAGTAAATTTATTGTCATTTCCATCCAAAGCATCCTTTTTTTTTTTAAATTTAAAACTGTACACCATATTGAGTGCTGCCTACATTATCAAACCTTGGTACTGGCCCTGAGCATTCAGAGAGGTATGCCTGTACAGAGGATACACCTTTAAATTGTATTTAGCTAATTTACAAAATAAAAGTGCATTAAAATTCTTGTCAATATAGGTTACTCTCAATCAAATCTGTTAGATGGGGAAGGGGTGAGGGACATTACCCACAGATCATACCTTGCAGTTAAGAAAGATTGGCTTACTCCAGGGCCACTATGCCATGCCAAACCTATCTAGGGACTTTCTTTACATACATTTGCTCCAGAAGGAAATCTCTTAATAGGATTCATATAGAGATCAGACCACATCTGACAAATTCTAGTTATGATACATACCATCTTAGTGCACAGAAATAGAAGCTAAAATTTGTCATAAGGGTTCTTTGGTAACATATTAATGGAAATTTTTTTGTTAAATTATTTAAATTTTTACTCAAAAATATTTAGTACTGTAATTAATTACTGGTTTTTATGCCTATAGTATACTGTAATTAAATTAATTTTTATCAAACTAAATATATCTCGCATCCATATTTGCTACAATGTCTCAAATTTACTGTAAGTAAACTATACAAAGCCCTCAGAGCACCATGATTCATGTAAAGATCCAAACTTTCAAGAGTACCAATATTCTTCTCACTTAGCAAAGAATTCCAATTTTTGTATTTACATTCACGTAAGTAAACCCTCAATACAACAGACTTTAGAAATATGGAACAAAATCTGCTGGATTAATAAATTTTGAAACAATGGACATGGTCCACTGGTTAGAGATTTCTCCATTATTATTTTTTATTGTTTTTATGATGGTAAAACAATCTCTCCTCTATCCACCACAAGTGCCATTACTGGCCACCCCTCTTCCACCTTTCCCCACCCATTAGTCCATTACATTGAGGGTTTAATAATACAGCAATATTATGTTATGCTAGCTATGTACTGTATATCAGCTTTTTTCAGATCTCTTAATTTATGTAATTGGAAAGTACTTATAAATTTCAAGTTACTAACCCATAGGTAGAGTTTATAATATTGGTTATTAGAGCCCTTGGCAAATAACCTTACCATTTCAGAAATATGTGACACTGGGAACTTACCTACAATGGAAAAGGCACCACACTATTTATCTTGTCCATCTTGTTCCCTTTATGCCCTCTTGGGACTTTTCACATATTTAATACAGTACTCTTATTTTTCCATTATATTCACTGTTTACCCCTTGTACAGGTAAGCCTCGATTTAAGTCTCCCTATGAAATGTTGCTCCACTAACCTAGAGCCAATGCCTTATTCCACACCTTCATATACCTAAGAAGTTTTTTAATTAGGGATTATGTATTCAAAATTAAAAAAAAAAAAAAAAAAAACGTGCTAGCAGACTGGCTTTACTCACTGCACTGTGACTAGTTTTACCATACTCAAACTTCACTTAGTTTGTTACAGAGAGTATAAGCAGCAGTTGTAGGTAATCAAGCAGACTATATTGACAAGTGAGCACTTGCAGTACTACCTGACTATTATGTTGAAAATAATTGTTGATTATGCCTATATAACCCAAGTTTTCAAAGTAGATGAAACTGGGGTGTTTGCCTTTAGTAATGTAAGAGAAAACACAATATATGTAAGCAGGAGATAGCCATGTGTTGTTCTTGTCTTAGACTGCCACTCACATAACAAACTCATTGCACTCACCATTACATTTGGCTGGAAATAAATGAAGATACTGCCAACACTGCACATGTTCAAGGTACATGAAACTAGAGTTATTATTGTGCATTGTATAAGCAAAGTACAGACCACCTCAAGCATGTCCGCCAACACGAAGTGTACCATGAGCATAAACTAGAGATTAAACCATACCACGGGTGGGGTTAGAATCCGCGATCAGAGAGAGAGACTGATTGTGGGTTCTAACCCCACCCGTGGTATGGTTTGTTTGCAATCGTGTCATTACGATTTCGTGAGTCAAGTAACTAGAGATTTCCTTGTAAAACCTTGACATGCATCATTCTAATCTATATTAATGACTATTGTTCAATATACGTAAATAAAACTGGCATGACTTCCTAAGGACTGTAAAGGAGAAAAAAGAGGTGAGTGAGACTGGTAGAAACAATGCACTCTTGCTTGTTCTGCTGCTATGCACATATTATTGTGAAATTTTAAGCAGGTTGCATTATATTTTATGGAACTAAATGAAGATACTATCTACATATCACATGTGTTTAATATACATGGAAGTGGGATATTTTTTTTTTTGCGCACTGATAAGTTAGGCAAGGCCATTTAATAATACCCATCACCACTCGGCAAAAATCATGCTCAACAAATCTACTACATTTTCCAATAAAGCCTTGAAATGCACTATTCAGACCTATATTTGTAAAGTAACATATTACAATATGTTATACAGTATCTATTTTGAAAGTGTGTTTAACATACATTTTTGAACTTTAATATTTTCTAAAGTCACTTCTTTTTTTTTTTTTGTGTTGGGGGAGCAACCCATGATTGTTAAACGAGGCTTGCCTGTACTCCAATTTTGTATATTTTCTTCAATCCTATTATTCACCAAGCTTTCCTCTTTCATGCAAAGGTTTGTAAATAAATATTTAATATCATAGGAACAGAGGCCTAAGATCTACAAGTCTTTGCTTAACAATATGTACACCAATGGAAGAACTAGCAAGAATTTTTTTTATGTTCTAAATATTTACCCCATTTCAAACATAAGTAGCTTATGAGACATCTCTCTCCCAGTGAATCTAATCCAACATTTCTAATCATCCCTTCATTATGCCTCAATTCTTGCACTGCATTTCTATAATACATATGTACCATCTGGATTATTATAATGCCTGTTAAAAATACTCCAGAAGGGGCTATTAACACAATTATATTTTGAACATCCTGATGTTATTCCAAACTTGTATGAATAATTATTTTAAGTCTTGGGAGCAAAATTAGAAAAATCTGTCTTTAACTTAATTGTTGGCTGGTGCTGCATTGAATCCTGCCCCAGCGAGCTGTCAACCTTACTCCTCGCCTCTTGTTGACCTCTCAATGCACTTTCTAGTCTCAGACGCAACTCTGGTTTACTTGTTAATACAGTACGGAACTCCTGAAAGCATAATTATTCAATAACTGTAAAATACAATGAATAAAAAAAAAATGACGGATAAAACAGCTACTGTATTATATATGCAGTGTTATTCAAAGATGGGCATGATTTTTATGATCTATAATAATATGACCAAGGTTTCCCTTCACTTTATGCAAATTCACTATTATGCAATGTCCCATCTCTATCAATAACTCCATATGTGCAATGCACACTTGTCATATGCAATCGGTGCAGTTCGTAAAACCTGAAGATTTATTAGCAGTGTATAGACAAGTTTTCATGCAATCCATCAACTTTTTAGAAATAATTTGAGGTTGTCAGTCCCTCAACCTGGAGAAGAGTTAAGCTCCACTGACTGCAACAAAATAAAAATACCCAACTAATGCACATGTGGCATACTCATCCACTTGTATGTACAGAATTTTTTGTATATGGAATCAAGTGATGAAGACCTGATTAAGGTTAGCACAGATGCCATTAACCTAGAACACATCTGCTTGATAAAGCAAGGGATACTTGTACTGCTTTACAGTATATTATGGTACTACAGTGGTACCTCGGGTTACGAGCTTAATTCGTTCCAGAAGGCTGTTCGAGTGCCGATACCGAACGAATTTGTTCCCATAAGGAAACAGATTAAGCTAATTTACATTAATGTAAATTAGCTTAATCTGTTTCATACCCCCAAAAATACACTTACATAATTGTTCGAGTTGGGAGCTGTTTCGTATGCCAAGGTACCACTGTATAATGAAAACTAGCATGCATACCTGTGGGTACTGTGGTCCAATTTTCTGAAGTCTTGCTAGGGCATATTGATGAAGTTGTCGAGTTGGTTGATTAACGCTACTGAGGCGATTAGTATCTTGTAAAGCTCCAACCATAATTCCAACTAACACTCCTATTAGCTCATTTCCTGTAAGGTTAAGACACATGCAAAGCAGTTAAAAATGCACCAAAATATATTAAACTGCAAGAAATATAATTACATATATAAATCATTAGATACAGAGAGCAGTTGATAAAAGCAGCAATTTGAAAGTTCCTTTAAATGATCTTTTCTGCAAAGGTCATTCTCAGGTGAACTGTTTAGTATACACCTTTTACATATGACAGGTACTTTACTAGTGCAAATACTCCTGTATCCTTTATTCTTCACACTCTCCAATATAATAATCATGTGGCATACAATAATCTAGCTAAACTGTCTCATGTGACAGCAAAATCATAAGAACCATGAAATCTCCCATTCATCATGTTTACTTAGTGTAATTATATTTCCCTTAAGATGTATAGTTCATGCAGTGGATTCTGCATTCAATTAACTTAAATTATAACTGCAGATAAGTGGCACTTGAACAATTTTTTTATATATTTGTAACATATGCATGGCTGGGTGACCCAAAGGAGAAGAAGACAAACTCTCACTCACTGGCTCTCCAGAAGATTAAACATCATGGTACAACATTGATCCATTGACCCATAACATTGCCAGCCAACTCAAAAGGCAGGCACATCCCCAAAAAGAATACGAGTGCCCAAGGAATTCACACCTTTGCTCACCTGAATCATTATTATTATTATTTTAAGATAGTCATAAAATACCACGTGTTGTAAGAGGAAACTACAATGCCGGGAGCAAGGGGCTAGTAACCCCTTCTCTTGTATACATTACTAAAGTTAAAAAGAGAAACTTTTGTTTATATTTTTGGGTCACTCTGCTTTGGTGGGATACAGCTGGTTTGTTGAAAGATGATGATTCACAAAATACAGTGGTACCCCGGATTTCGTAAAGCTCCCAACTCGAACAATTATGTAAGTGTATTTTTGTAAGTGCTTTTGTAAGTGTATTTTTGGGTGTCTGAAACGGACTAATCTAATTTACATTCGTCCTTATGGGAGCAAATTCGTTCGGTAATGGCACTCGAACAGCCTTCTGGAACGAATTACTGACGAAGTCCGGGGTACCACTGTACTCTAAATACAGTGGTACCTCGAGTTACGATATTTTTTCATTCGAGAATGCTGTTCAAGTGCCATTACCAAACGAATTTATCCCCATAAGGAATAATGTAAAATAGACTAGTCCCTTTACACCCCCAAAAATATACTTACAAAAGCATTTAAAAAAATAAACTTACATAAAAGGGCGATTTTGGGGACCATTGTAACTCGAGGTACCACTGTATGTGATTATGCAGCACTGACTAATCTAATATGCTCATACACGCCTTCCTGGATTTTAAAGACCTTTTCTTGTTTGTTCTCTACACCTTTCATCATCCCAAATTTATACACCCTCTTAATAAACCTATCCTACATCAGTCTTTCTACATAACCATACCATCTTTAAACACTTTCTTCCACTCTGAATTATTCCTTTCATATCACCAGTCTAATAATTTCTTCATGCTTTATTTTCTGAACACCAACATAACTACCTTCAACTTTCTGAATAGTACTGCAACCTTCTTTCACTCATTCAATGATTTTCCTCATCCTTCTTGAGCCAATCTGCTAATACACCCACTCTGGAGGGTGTTAGAGTATGTATAACCTGATGGTGGGTATGGGCTGACCTTACTTTTTTTGTTTTTTTTTGCCAAAAATAAATTTTTCATACATCTTATGTACAAGTCCACTTCTAGTTTTTGATGGACTTTAAAAGAATCAAATAGTTACTCACCCTCTCTCCTATGCGCAATTACCTTTTGCACTTTTCCACACCATAATAAACTGAACAATATTTCTTTACATTATCCTATGCAACCATGATTTACAACCATGGTTAGGCTAGAGGATAGAAATAGTGGTCAATCTGGCAATTCTACTGTGTTGTACTGTAACCAAAGTGAAGGAAGAAGAAATATTCTACTGCATTCATGGATTTGTTATGATTTTGGTTATTTGCAATAGATTAGTACAGTGGACCCCCGAGTAACGAGCATAATTCATTCCAGAAGCCTGCTCCAGTGCCATTACCGAACGAATTTACTCCCTTAAGGAATAATGTCAAGTAGGTTAGTCGATTTCAGACCCCCAAAAATACACTTACAAAAGCACTTACAATATTATACTTACATAATTGTACGATTTCCGGGGTGCTCGTTACTCGGGGGACCATTGTATACTGCATTTAAAATAATTGACTTTAACCTAACATAACTGACCCTAACATAAAACTTAAGCGAGGAGTAGAATGCACTGAAACATTACCAGACCAGGTCTCCCGGGAGCCAGACTAATGCAAATGAAATTACTAAGGTATTGTTAATTTATTTGTAGATTTAGGGTGGAGAGATGAGATGAATCATAAAACAGATGAGAAAAAAAAAGTAGGTGGTGTGTTGAGGAATTTGTAGCAAGGAAAGTTTTTCTAGATAAAACAGGGAATGTACCAGATTACAGTAGTGCCAACCCTTTCATATGGATGTGAGGCATGGGTTTTAAATATTGCAGAAAGAAGATCTTGGTGGTAGTACAAAGATGTCAGGTTGGAGAGCAATGCGTGGTATTATGCATAAATGATGGAGTGGGATTACAAATTTGCACAATAACTAAATACTGACAACAGAATAGAATGTAGGTACGTAGTAGGTTGGTAGACAGCAACCACCCAGGGAGGTACTACCGTCCTGCCAAGCGAGTGTAAAATAGAAACCTGTAATTGTTTTAACTAATGGTAGGATTGATGGTGTCTTTTTTCTGTCTCAAACGTGCAAGATGTACCGTCTTGCTACTTCTACTTACACTTAGGTCACATCACACATGCATGTATAAGCATACATATACACACCCCTCTGGGTTTTCCTTTATTTTCTTACTATTTCTTCTTCTTGTTTATTTCCTCTTATCTCCATGGGGAAGTGGAACAGAATTCTTCCTCCGTAAGCCATGTGTGTCATAGGAGGCAACTAAAACGCTGGGAGCAAGGGGCTAGTAACCCCTTCTCCTGTACATATTACTAAATTAAAAAAAAAACTTTCGTTTTTCTTATTGGGTCACCCTGCCTTGGTGGGACATGGCTAGTTTATTGAAAGAATAAAAAGATAGCATAAGCATACCTCTTGTACTGTAACTACAATTAGGTAATCAAAGTAAAAACAGGTGTATGTTATGGCTTTTGACAGATATGGTCTAACAAGCCTGTCCTAAAAGCAAATCACTACAAAAAATTTCTGTAATACATTGATATATTTTTGTTGATGAATAAAATTTGAAATTTTGCAATAAAATTAACTTAGCAATCAAGCCTAACCTTAATCAAATTAAAATAATTTTTTTTACCTTATTCCTAGCCAACATACCTTAGGTTAGCCTAAATTTGATTAGTTTTATTTAACATCAATGAATTATTAACCCTTTCAGGGATTTTGACGTACTAGTATGTCTTACGCACCAGGGGAAAGGGCTGGTAGGCCTAGGTGTGAGAGAATGGGTCTGTGCGGTCAGTGTGCGCAGTATAAAAAAAATCCTGCAGCACACAGTGCATAATGAGGAAAAAAAACCCTGTGTTTTTGGTTTAAAACAGCGACTTTGCAGTCTATTTTCATATGGTATTTATGCTTGTATTCTCGTTTTTTTGGTCTCATTTGATAGAATGGAAGATATATTACAGAAATAGAGATAATTTTGATTGGTTTCACGATGACAAGTACCTTCAAATTGAGCGCAAAGTAGCGAAAATGATCGATTTTTGCCGATGTTCAAGAGTAAACAAATCATGCCACGCATCCAATACACATCAACTGGCGAGTCTAATTTTCTTGCATAAGTGCGCTGATATTATTTATACCGTTTTTACAATGATGCAGTAGTATACATAATAGAAAATCTTCTATTTTTTGTGAGAATAAAAATTCAAAATGGAAAGCAAAAGTAATGAAAGAGGGGCCTAGAGACATGACTAATGAACAGATAAAATGTTATTTTAGTGCCAGGAATGTCTGTCTCGTTTATTCTGGATCCTATTTTGAAATTGGCATCTTTTGAAATTTGTGTGAAATTGGCCAAATTGCCAATTTCTGACCACTTTATTGGGTATTGAAATCGGTAAATTGGCGGTTTCTTGTACTCAATCGATAGAACAAATGGAATTCTAGAAAAATAGCTATAATTTTAGTAGACTGAAATATTGGAATTGGCCGAAAATAGGGCTCAAAGTGGGCGAAATTGCCGATGCGTAAATATTGTCGATACCACTAACTTTGTGAGAGCATAATTCTGTTAGTTTTTTACCAAATTTCATACTTTTGCTGTCATTATGATCGGAAAAAGATTCTCTATCATTTCATAAGAAATTTGTTTTTTTTTCCAGAAAACGTTTCGACCCTGAAAACGAGTTTAGGATCGGGGGTCTCGACCCTGAAAGGGTTAAGAGCCTACTGTATTACAGAGGACCTTCGGTTTTCATGATTAATCTGTTCCAGAGTCTGATGAAACCCGAAAATGATGAAAACCGAAATAATATTTCCCATAAGAAATAATGTAAATCCAATTAACCCGTTCCAGAGGGAGGCGAGTTTATTGTTTGGAGACATGACAAAATGCTTCAATATGATGCTAATATAAACTCTACAGCTTATTTATCTATCTCAATTCATCTAATATGACATAATAAACATTATTAATAACATAGAAACATGATATATATTCTAGAATGAATAAAATATTTCATTACGTATGTGACGAGTGGTGGTGGTGGTGGTGGTGTTGTTGGGTTTATCAGGGCCACTGACAGCATAAGCCATATAGTGGTGGTGGTCACTAGTCACACTGAAACAATGTACGTAACTTATAAATAAGAAATATTTACACTTTAATTTATAAATAAGAAATATTTACACTTACCTTGGAAGAGATGCTGGCAGAGGGCGGCGTATGTTGCCAGTGGCCCTATATACCTTCAACAACATTGGAGGAGTTAGTTTCGTGTCCTTTTTCTATCGCTTAATTGCTTAACTTACCTGCTACACTGTTAATGCTACACTTTATCGCTGGCTGGCGCTTTAGCCTTTATCGACTCCTGCTGCTTTAGTATCGTACATATCGTAGAATCACTGAAGAAGGCACATTCTCCAATCTCTCTTCCTCCTCCACTTTGGTACTTTGCTAAGAGTTCTTGAATTCTATTGTGTTTCTCACCTTCTTTACCTTGGTGGCTTATTTAGCAGTCACACATAATAAACAAGCGCAAAAAAACAATGGATTATTACAAAATGTTTTGTATGACCTCGCAGGGTAATGTTCACTCTCCGAGAAACAATGCCACACTGACTCAAAATGGTCAGTGGGAGGCTTTGTGTGCACGCGGGCACTAGGACATGTTCTGTACGACCAATGAAACCAGAGGGAATTAACGAAAACAGAGACTATATTTTGATGAAAAAAGTTGGCGATAACTGAAAATCATAAAATCAGAGGGTCCACTGTATTTCCACCTGATTCAAAATTCCACTAAATATTAATTTTGCAGTTCTCAATCCATTTTCTGCACTAAAAGTGACAATTAGAGCACCCACTTCCCATAGTCATTGTTTATTCTAAACTATCACTTTCGAATGAACAATGAAGCTTAATTCCTTAAATGCCTTCTCATTAAACTCTCCTAAGCCTTTTAACTTTCATTTATTTAATTCATGAAAAAAGAACTAAATCAATTACTAGACATCCAATTTTACTTTCATTCATAACCTTGGCTAGCAGTTGTTTCTTAACCTCATTACATTATCTGTGCACATTTAAACAATTGAGCTTCATAATTTTCTCCTTTTTTAAGCAGAGTGTTCAATCAACACAACAGATTTTTCCAGTTTACTTATGAATGTTTCTTTTGGGTATTTATCACAGTCACCAAATTAAATAGCTAAGATTTTATTTTTACTATGTATAGTAAAGAAAATAATGTTTAGGATAATAGAATGAACTATTGCATCATCTCAAAGCCTACTACTGGTCATGCAAATAATCCAGTCTGACAAAGAAACTTGTGGAGATTGATAGCATACAACTGACAGAATGGCTGAAATAAGACAAATGCAGAGCAAAAGTTTTCTTGAGACAATGTTTCACCTGTACAAGACTGAAGTAAAGGCAAAACACTGTTTCAATAAAAACTTTGCTTTGGATTTATATCTGTTTTAAGCAAAGAAACTTGTGAAAACTTACTGTGCTCTGGTAAAGTTCTTGGTATCAAAAGTTCCATGGCACTCACACTTTCTGTGATAAGCTGTAGTTCTCCTTGGCTTGACACTCTACTGTGTGCTTCATGCAAGTATTCCAGGATTCGTGGTGCCAAAGCATGGATATATGGTGTTGATATTTCACTATCAGTATGGCTGAAGATAGATTCCAAGGTCTGTATGCACTGGATACGTACCTGAAGCATCAAAACCTATTAACTTTAGAGGATGTGAGAAAAAGAACTTACTAATTATGAGTATCCAATACTCTCTCACTTTACATTACAACAATTTGAGTTTCTGTATATTGCTTCAGAAACTTCTGAGAAGCATCTATTACAAACATAATCCTCACTATTTTGCTCCTCCATCTTAGTTTTAAGAAAATTTAGAATCATTCTTGTAAAAACATCTTTCCTTTAATTTCTCTTTTTTGCTTAAATCTGCCTTGGTTTGCATCTCAATTGTTCATGCTCCACAAATCATTCTATTGAAACAGCTTTATTCCACTACAAAACAAGTGTTGGGTACATAAATACCATCCTATAAAATGGCTTGTATTTTATATTTCAAACTTCTTGTGATATCGGATTTTAGTCTCATCTATGGTGAAAACTGTATCAGTCTTAACATTTTCCCAAGTAACTGTATTAGGGTGGTGGGTTTCACTGAGAACTTATTTCAATGAATTTGTACAGTTATTGAATGCCTTTTTATCTCCATATTTTTCTCACATTGTTATCACTTTCTGAACCTATTCTTTCAATTCAAACTTCAGTGCATTATATATCATTCAACTTTTCAACTCACTGAATGAAACAACTATGGTACTGTATACAATAAGGGTGTACCAAAGTATCTATTGGTGGGTAGCAGCTAATTTTGATGGTATCAGTATCTGCCTAATATTGAGCATCAGCAACAGCAATAATTTGGTATCATCCCATCACCACAGGGCTCGTCATTAACCCTTTCAGGTTTCTGAAGGTAATAAACCAAAAAGTACGAAATTTGATGGAAAATTGACAAAATTATGCTCTTGCGAATTTTGATGCGGCAGCGATATTTACACATCGGCAATTTTGCCAAATTTGACTCCCATTTTAGGCCAATTACATTATTTCAGTCGACCAAATTCTTAGCTATTTCGCTAGTATTACTTTTATTCTATTGAGTGAGCACAAGAAATTGCCCAATCAACTGTTTCAACTACAAAATAAAGTGATTGGAAATTGGTAACTTAGCCAATTTAACTCAAAGTTCAAAATATTCCAATTTCAAAATAGGGTGCAGAATAAACAATGCATGCATTCCTGGCACTAAACTAACATTTCCTCTGTTATTTAGTTATGTTTTCAGTCTTTACAAATGAATTCCATTTTTATTTTTTATTCACATAATGAATTTTTATTCAAACCAAAAAATGGAAGATTTACTGTTATGCAATATTGTAATAATTGTATAAATAATATCACCACATTTGTGAACGTATATTAGACCCACCAGCTGGCGCGTATTAGACGTGTGAGGTCATTTGTTTACTCTTGAACATTGGCAAAAATTTAACATTTCTGCTACTTTGAGCTCAGTTTCAAGCCATTTCCAGTACTAAAACCAATCAAAATCATCTCTATTTCTGTAACATATCTTCCATTCTATCAAATGAGACCAAGAAATCACAAATATAACTATAAAAAGAATACGAAAAAAACACTGCAAAGTCGCTGTTTTAATAAAAAATTACAGTCTCAGTTTTTTTCTCTCATTATGCACTGTGTGCTGCAGGATTTGTTTTATGTGGTGCACACTTACCACATACATGTATTCTCTCATATCTAGGCCCAAATTTATCGCTCACAGCTTATCTGAGTGAGCTGAGCTCATGGCATAGAACTACGGGTTGGACCCTCAACTCAAAGCCGTAGAACTACGGCACGGACCCTGAAAGGGTTAAAGCATGAGCCTCCTCTCTTAAACCTTGACCAAAAAATAGGTTGCCCCTTGCACTTTAGAACATTCTCCAACCATCTAGGAACTGATTACACACATTCAGGGCTTCAAGGGGTAAATTTCCCCAGGGCTCACAGATGGCATCCTCCAGCCATGGGAGTGGATTGATATCCTTTCCCTAGTAGATCTCTCTTCATCACAACCCATTAGTTTTCAATGGGGTTCATGTCTGGGTAATTTTCTGGCTAGTCATCAAAGAAGAGTACCTCAGTCACGAAGCCAATGAATAACAGATTTTGCAGTGTAGCAAGGAGCAATGTCTTGCATAAAAATCATTGCACCACACTGCATGAAGTTTCAAGCAAATTATCACAGAGCAATTCTAGGTACATTATTACAGTTAATGTTAGTGGGGACATTTTTTAGGTTTAAAACAATCTGCAAAATAATCCTATTTTGCAGATTGTTTTAAGCCTAAAATTGTTTTTTTGTGATCAGTACTTACCGAGATATAGAGGCGTAAAGTTGGTAGAAAATGAGCCGCGTATGGCAACAGCGGCGAATGCTGCTCACCCGGTATATTTTCATTTACTCCCATTCGAAGGTTTCTTGTATTTTCATTTTTTTTTTATTTTCTAAGTAACTTACGTGGCCTGTGAGACCAAAGTAAGGTGCAATGTACATATATACATTCGTTGTATGCAACACAATAACCGCACAAACATTATCATCATTATATTGTTTACAAAACTTGTTTACACAAACCAATACAAAAAATTCTTTATTACTATTGTTCTATAATATATATACAAATGTACAGTCACTGGACATGTTCATAGAAGTTCTGCAGCTTGTGGAACTCTTTGAAACATGGTTCCATGCACAGTGGTGTTTTACATTCCTCACACATAAAACGAGTGTCTCTGCATTTTTGTGGGCGTTTTTTTGTATATGCATAGACAAAACACCTCTTGTGAGCAGTTTTCTTCAAAGTAGTGGCAGGCAGTTGTGTTAGGTAGTTATCCTAGGTTGATGGTCGTCTGGGTCGTCATTCCTTCCTTCCTTCCTACATTCCTTCTTACTTTCCTTCCTAAATTCCTTCCTTCCTACCTACCCACCTACCTTCCTTCCTTCCTACCTACCTACCTTCCTTCCTTACTACTTTTCATTTCGTCCTTCCTTTCTTCCTTCTGGTTTCTATATACAGTGAACCCCCGGTTCTCGTCGGTAATCCGTCCGAGAGGGCCCATCGACCACCGGTTTGGTCGAACTCCGATTCTATTTTCCCCATAAGAAATAATGGAAATAAAATTAATCCGTTCCAGACATCCAAAAGTATTAAAATAAAATATTTTATAGAACTTTTTGACCTTAAATTATACACATTTTTATGAAAAATTAAGAAATAATAGTACAATAACATGTCACTTACATTTATTGAAGAGTTGTTGATGTGTGCAACACAGGAGGAGGGGAGAAGATGGAGTAGTATGCTAGTGTTTGGAAGAGGAATCCCCTTCCATTAACACTGCAGGTGGCAAGTTCTTTTCTGGGGTTACTGGCCTTTTTCTTTGAATGCTACACTCCCTGCATCCCTGCTTCACTCCCTGCATGAATGCTACACTACCTGCATCCCTGCTTCACTCCCTGCATGAATGCTACACTCCCTGCATGAATGCTACACTCCCTGCATGCCTACTACACTCCCTGCATGCCTGCTACACTGTCTGCATCCTTGCTGCACTCCCTGCATCCCTGCTGCACTCCCTGCATCCCATCCCGCATCCTGCTACACTCCCTGCATCCCTGCTCACTCCCTGCATCCCTGCTACACTCCCTGCATCCCTGCTACACTCCCTGCATCCCTGCTACACTCCCTGCATCCCTGCTACACTCCCTGCATCCCTGCTACACTCCCTGCATCCCTGCTACACTCCCTGCATCCCTGCTACACTCCCTGCATCCCTGCTACACTCCTGCATCCCTGCTACACTCCCTGCATCCCTGCTACACTCCCTGCATCCCTGCTCACACTCCCTGCATCCCTGCTACACTCCCTGCATCCCTGCTACACTCCCTGCATCCCTGCTACACTCCTGCATCCCTGCTACACTCCCTGCATCCCTGCTACACTCCCTGCATCCCTGCTACACTCCCTGCATCCCTGCTACACTCCCTGCATCCCTGCTACACTCCCTGCATCCCTGCTACACTCCCTGCATCCCTGCTCATCTCACTCCTGCATCCTGCTACACTCCCTGCATCCTGCTACACTCCCTGCATGAATGCTTCACTCCCTGCACATTCTTTACCCCAGGCTTGGCACTGACATTCTTGGCCCATGGTGGCTTATTAGAGTTGCAAGCACTTAAAAACACTGGAATAATAACAATATATATGGTATGAATGCATGGGTGGTGCGTGGGTAGTGGTCGCTCGCTTGTAAACAATAACACACTGAGTGCCTGGGCGCCCAGCTGGGCCACGGCCCGACGCGTACGCATCCGGGATGGACAGCCAACTCGCCCAACTCCGAGTGGCCACCTAATACCGAGCCAAAAATATTGTAAAAAAAAAACCCGTTGAACACCGATTTGGCCGAGCTCCGACGTCGTCGAGCACCGGGGGTTCACTGTATACACACATAGTCACTGGACACGTGCCTAGAACTGCTATAAGCTTCTGGAAGCTGGTTGTTGTGTCTGGGTCATCATTCCGTCCTTCCTTCCTTCATTCCTTCTTACCTTCCTTCCTTCCTTTCATCTCGTCCTTCCTTTCTTCCTTCCTTCTGGTTTCTATATATACACATATATAATCACTGGACACTTAATAGAATTGCTATTAGCTTCTGGAAGCTGGTTGTTGTTTCTGGGTCGTCATTCCTTCCTTCCTGCCTTCCTTCCTTCCTACATGCCATCCTACATTCCTACCTACCTTCCTTTCATCTCGTCCTTCCTTCCTTCTAGTTTCTATATATACGCATATTAGTCAATGGACACTTCATAGAACTGATATTTTAGCTTCTGGAAGCTGGTTGTTGTGAGTGTGTGGACTTTTATAAATATGCTGAGTCAGGGTGTGGCTGCTGTCAAAATGACATATTATACCATCACTAACCACCCTCACTGCCTTGTCAACACCCATGGGGTCCCATGCTCTTCTTCCCCACAGTCCTTCTTACCTACTTACCTACCTACTTACTTACCTACTTACTTACCACTTACCACATTCCTTCTTACCTTCCTTCCTTCCTACCTACCTTCCTATCTTCCTTCCTACCTACCTACCTTCCTTCCTTCCATACTACCTTTCATCTCGTCCTTCCTTTCTTCCTTCTGGTTTCTATATATACACAGTCACTGGACACGTGCCTAGAACTGCTATAAGCTTCTGGAAGCTGGTTGTTGTGTTTGGGTCATCATTCCGTCTTTCCTTCCTTCCTTCCTACATTCCTTCTTACCTTCCTTCCTACATTCCTTCCTTCCTTTCATCTCGTCCTTCCTTTCTTCCTTCCTTCTGGTTTCTATTTATTTTTTTATTTTATTTTTATTAACACATCGGCCAATTCCCACCAAGGCAGGGTGGCCCGAAAAAGAAAAACTTTCATCATCATTCACTCCATCACTGTCTTCCCATCTCCAGGACTCAAGTCCGGCCTGCCGGTTTCCCTGAATCCCTTCATAAATGTTACTTTGCTCACACTCCAACAGCACGTCAAGTATTAAAAACCATTTGCCTCCATTCACTCCTATCAAATACACTCACACATGCTTGCTGGAAGTCCAAGCCTCTCGCACACAAAACCTCCTTTACCC
This sequence comes from Cherax destructor, assembly GCA_009830355.1. Taxonomy (NCBI): domain Eukaryota; kingdom Metazoa; phylum Arthropoda; class Malacostraca; order Decapoda; family Parastacidae; genus Cherax; species Cherax destructor. The sequence continues at coordinate 85,890 of WNWK01004559.1, read as the reverse complement.
CCTCCCTCCAGCCTTTCCTAGGCCGACCCCTACCCCGCCTTCCCTCCACTACAGATTTATACACTCTCGAAGTCATTCTGTCTCGTTCCATTCTCTCTACATGTCCGAACCACCTCAACAACCCCTCCTCAGCTCTCTGGATAATAGTTTTGGTAATCCCGCACCTCCTCCTAATTTCCAAACTCCGAATTCTCTGCATTATATTCACACCACACATTGACCTCAGACATGACATCTCCACTGCCTCCAGCCTTCTCCTCGTTGCAACATTCATCACCCATGCTTCACACCCATATAAGAGTGTTGGTATAACTATACTCTCATACATTCCCCTCTTTACTTCCATGGACAAAGTTCTTTGTCTCCACATCCTTCATAGACCCATCTGCTGACATGTCCACTCCCAAATATCTGAATACATTCACCTCCTCCATACTCTCTCCCTCCAATCTGATATCCAATCTTTCGTCACCTAATCTTTTTGTTATCCTCATCACCTTACTCTTTCCTATATTCACCTTCAATTTTCTTCTTTTACACACCCTACCAAATTCATCCACCAACCTCTGCAACTTCTCTTCAGAATCTCCCAAAAGCACAGTGTCATCAGCAAAAAGCAACTGTGACAACTCCCACTTTGTATTTGATTCTTTATCTTTTAACCCCACACCTCTTGCCAAGACCCTCACATTCACTTCTCTTACAACTCCATCTATAAATATATTGAACAACCACGTTGACATCACACATCCTTGGATAAGGCCCACTTTTACTGGGAAATAGTCCCCCTCTCTCCTACACACTCTAACCTGAGCCTCACTATCCTCATAAAAACTCTTCACTGCGTTCAGTAACCTACCTCCTATTCCATACACCTGCAACATCTGCCACATTGCCCCCTTATCCACCCTATCATACGCCTTTTCCAAATCCATAAATGCCACAAAAACCTCTTTACCCTTATCCAAATACTGTTCACCTTATCCAAATACTGTTTCACTGTAAACACTTGGTCTACACACCCCCTACCTTTCCTAAAGCCCCCTTGTTCATCTGCTATCCTGCTTTCTGTCTTACTCTTAATTCTTTCAATAATAACTCTACCATACACTTTACCAGGTACACTCAACAGACTTATATATATACACATATATAATCACTGGACACTTCATAGAATTGCTATTAGCTTCTGGAAGCTGGTTGTTGTTTCTGGGTTGTCATTCCTTCCTTCCTTTATTCCTTCCTACATGCCTTCCTTCCTACATTCCTACCTACCTACCTTCCTTCCTTTCATCTCGTCCTTCCTTCCTTTCTTCCTTCTGGTTTCTATATATACGCATATATAGTCACTGGACACTTCATAGAACTGATATTTTAGCTTCTGGAAGCTGGTTGTTGTGAGTGTGTGGACTTATAAATATGCTGAGTCAGGGTGCAGCTGCTGTCAAAATGACATATTATACCATCACTCACCACCCTCACTGCCTTGTCAACATCCATGGGTTCCCATGCTCTTCTTCCCCATAGTCCTTCCTACCTACTTACTTATTTTCTTTCATTCTTTTTTCTTTCTTCCTTCTAGTATCCTGGGCATTGCTTTCGGTCACAAACTCCTCAAAACCATGAAATTCATATTCACTGACACTTCCATCTGTGTTAGAGCTATCACTTGGGAAGAGAAGAGTCCCAGATTCGCCCGGAGTCAGATATTTCTTACCGCTAGGCATGCTGAACAAGGACTACTGAAATGGCATTCCCACAATGCACCACTGGCTCCCCGATTTTTTTTTTATACTGCGCACACTGACCACACAGACCCATTCTCTCACATGTGGGCCTACCAGCTTTCTCCCACTTGATTTGAGGCCGCTAGAATTTATGCGTATTAATACATCCGAAACAGTGGCTCATAAGACATATATATACGACCGAAACATTCAAAGGGTTAATTAAGAGCTACATTAAAATACTGATTTCTAAAACATGCATCTATGAACATCTGCAAATACTTTTTATAATTTTAGTTTGTACAACCAGCCTTCTGATTTCTATAAATCTTTTGTCACTGCATGTACAATACTGCATGAGGAATTAACCAATAAACACATACATACAATTAAACATGTCAAACTTACATCAAGCTGCTGATGCTGTGTGGCCATTTTAAACAAGTTAATTGCAGGATATTGTAAGTTGTGAGGTCTGCTGACAGATGGTGGAGCATGTAGTATTAACTGGGCAATTCCTCTGAGAACTACTACTTCATCTGTTATACGTTCATCCTCACCTACAAGAATGATGGAAAAGTTAAAATTAAAAAAAAATAATAAAATTAAAAAAATAAGAACATTACCTAGAACCATAGGGTCTTCTTTATTTCATTCAACTCAATAAAGATATCTTATACTATTTAATTTTAATGATGGTTCCATTTAACTATAGATTTATAAGAGGCAAATACAGGTTTTTGCAAGATGAGTGGGAAATAGATACAGGAGAGCCCTGCTTTACAGCACTTCACTTTATGGTAATTAGCTAATCTGGACATTTCAAATTATACCCAAAAATCTGTTTATACGGCTCCTGATTCGCTACTATGGCATCTGTGTGCCACCTGTTCACTTTCATTTTCTTTACATCCTCTGTGAGCTCCACATCTCTCCGAATTATGTCTGGAAACTTTCCAAAGTTTCAAGTGTTTTAAAGTTATTAGCGACGTACTCGTTTACCGATGCCTCGGACTTACGACGGGCTCTCTGACCAGTATGCATACCTAAATAATGCATATTAGAGTTGATTTCCTCTATTCTGTTTATTACAATATACAGCTTCTCCTCAATTAGCAACATACTTGTTTACAGATGCCTCAGACTTACGATGGGCTCTCTGACCAGTATTCATTAGTAAATAATATATATTAGAGCTGATTTCCTTTATTCTGTTTATTTCAATATACAGTACACTACTGTATAACATTTAATAATATACCAGAAATGTTATAAATGGTGCAAAGGTGACATTAAAACAATATCAAAGATGGTTTACACAAACTCTCTACCATTATAGCATACTCCTCACTTAGCGATGAATTTGTTTACCGACGTGGTCTTAGGAACAGAACTCCGTCGTTAAGTGAGGAGAGTCTGTATACTCTGTGTTACAATGAGATCTAAGAGTAGTTTTGATTAAAAGAGGGGTCATAAGGCTCTTTTTTTTTAAGTGCAAAGTTAGAAATTATCACTCAGTGAGCAAGGTATGTCGATGGATGAGATGGTACTGAGATATTACTGATAATTGTACTTATGTATGTATACCTGTACCTAATAAACTTACACACCATGCTGGCGTGCAGGTAAATTAAAATCACTATTTGGCATTGTTACAAAGTAGGAGTAGCTATGCCAGACGAGGGAGTAGCTAAGAGTGTCTCACTAGTGTTGAAGACGCAATAAGCAAAATACAGCCTCTCCTTACTTAACGACGGAGTTCCATTCCTAAGACCACTGTGCTCCTTGCTGTGCTTTTGGGAGATTCTAAAGAGAAGTTGCAAAAGGTTAGTGGACAAGTTTGGGTGGGTATGTAAAGATAGAAAGTTGAAAATAAACATAGATAAGAGTAAGGTGATCAGGGTATCAAATGAGTTATGTAAAGAAAAATTGGATATCACATTGGAGGGAGGGATTATGGAAGACGTGAATGTTTTCAGATATTTGGCAGTAGATTTGTCAGCAGATGGGTTTATGAAGGAAGAGGTTAACCACAGAACTGATGAAGGAGAAAAGGTAAGTGGTGCATTGAGGTGTCTGTGGAGACAAAAAACGTTATCCATAGAGGAAAAGAAGGGAATGTACAAGAGTATAGTGGTACCAACACTCTTATATGGGTGTGAAGCATGGGTTGTGAATGTTTCAGCAAGGAGGAAGCTGGAGGCAGTGGAGATGTCGTGTCTAAAGGCAATGTGTGGTGTAAATATTATTAAGAAAATTCATTGTGTGGAAATTAGGTGGTGGTTTGGAGTTACAAAAATTATTATTCAGAAGGCTGAAGAGGGGTTATTGAGGTGGTTTGGTCATTTAGAGAGGATGGAGCAAAATGAAATGACTTGGAGGGTGTATAAATCTGTAGTGGAGGGGAGGAGGGGTAGGGGTTGTCCTAGGAAACGATGGAGGGGGTAAAAGGTGTTTTGTGTGCAAGGGGCCTGGACACGCAGCAGGCATGTGTGAGCATGTTAGATAGGAGTGAATGGAGACTAATATTTTTTGGAACTTGACGAGCTGTTGAAGTGTGAACAGCGTAATATTTTGTAAAGGGATTCAGGGAAACTGGTTAGCCAGACTTGAGTCCTGGAGGTGGGAAGTACAATGCCTGCACTTTAAAGGAGGCATTTGGGATATTATCTGTTTGGAGCAACATATAAGCTGTCATATCTGGGCACCTCTGCAAAGACAGTGATTATGTGTGAATGATGGTGAAAGGAAAGTGTTGAATGATGGTGAAAGTTTTTCTTTCTTTTTTGGGTCGCCCTGCCTCGGTGGGAGATGGTTGATGTGTTGAAAATGTAATAATAATAATCTTTATTTCTACAAGTGAAACTGGATGTGTTGCTGTTGAGCTCTGTATATCTCTTGGTTCCATCTGGAAACTTTTCAAAGTTTCAAGTGTTTTAAAGTTATTACATCATAAGGCTCTTACTTTAAATGAACTCTGAGGAGAAAGTGTTGCAGGATATTAAAAGTGCTACACCAGTGAAAGGTAAAGTTATAAGAAAACATGATAACTTTATTGCTAACATGGAAAAACTTTTACTGGTGTAAACTGAAGATCAAACTAGTCACAATGTACCTTTAAGCTGAGCCATTATCCAGTCCATGGCCCTAATTCTCTTCAATTCAATAAAGGCTGAGAGAGGTGAGGAAACTGCTGAAGATAAATTTGAAGCCAGCAGAGGCTGGTTTCATCTGGTTTCCTACAATAAATACTATTCACCTCTCACCCTACATTAAGGCCAAAAATATTTTAAGGTAAGGAATGAGTATACCGTATGTGCACTTTACTTTTTTATTTGTTTTTTTAGGCCTAGTTCTATTGCTAACTTAATATATGATAGCATAAACATGTTATCAGGCCAGCCAGGCTGTAGTTCGTACGTTGGACTGCGTGCAGCCAGCAGTAACAGCCTGGTTAATCAGGCTCTGGTCCAACATGAGGCCTGGTCACAGACCGGGCCGTGGGGGCGTTGACCCCTGGAATTCTCTTCAGGTAAACTCCAGGTAATTAAAAGTGAAAAAAAGGGGGTGATTCACCTTACAGCAATTTTTGCTTTACGGCAGTAGCCTGGAACCTAATCCGCCGTATATGCAGGGCCCTCCTGTACTGATAAAATACAAATAAACATTTTACTTATACAGCATCAGTCTAAAATTCAAATTTATTTGTTAAATGAAATTATATTAGTCAAAAGATCTTTGCTACTTACAAGTTTTACTAAGATCAATAATATTGGCCAGAGCTGACTGAAGAAGATTACACCACTGGTCCTTGGATCTGGGGTCACGAGCATAAGGATGCCGAGCAAGAGTAGCCAAAGCATCCAAGACCTTGGTCATAAGAGCAGGAGTGTTTTGAAGGCTGTGGCTGGGACGTGACTTACTCCCACACTCTCGTAATACACCCGTGAGAAGATACAGTACAGTTGGAAGGATGGCAACCCCACCTAGTAACGCGCAGAACATTAATACACAACATAAAAGTTACCTTACCACTAAAAAGTATCAGAGAAAAAAAAAAAAATTATACCAGTTTCATATGAACAATACAGTGGACCCCTGCCTAACGAGCAAAATTCATTCCAGAAGCCTGCTCAAGTGCCATTACCGAACGAATTTACTTCCTTAAGAAATAATGTCACATAGGTTAGTCTATTTCAGACCCCCAAAAATATACTTCCACAAGCACTTACAATATTATACTTACATAATTGTACGATTTCCGGGGTGCTCGTTAGGCGGGGGTCCACTGTATTAGGTTTCCTCACATTCAACTCTTATTTTTCCATTATTCAAAGAATGAAGAACATATATGATGTGGGTTTTTTTAACCCTTTCACCGTCTTGTCTGTAGATTTCCTTTGACGCCAGAGTTGCTTACGTAGAGCTCAGCTCCCTAGGATAAGCTCCGAGCAGTAAATTTTGGCTTAGACATGAGAGAAAGGGTCTGTTTGGCAGGTGTACACAATTTAAAAAAATCCTGCCCAACACAGTGTACGATATTTAATTTAAAATAGTGACCGAGGTGTTTTCTAGGATGGTTTTTATGGTTTTACTGGCTATTTCTCAGATACACTACTGAAATATTGATGATTTTGTTTGGTTTGGGGATTGGAACTAGCTTGAAATTGGGCTCTAAGTAGCAGCAATATTCTATTTTTCTGTTTTATATTTTTTTACTAGGTCTGATTCAATTACTGGGGTGCCATAAACCATGACCAAGAGGTCTGAGGACATAATTAGTGAACAGAGGAAATGTTGCTATAGAGCCTGGCATTTATGAAGTGTTTATTTTGTTTACTTTGAATTTTGTGCAAAATTGGCCAAATTAACGACTTCTGGCACTCTATAGTTTTTATAGTTGAATGGGTAGTTTTTGTGCTCAATTAATAGAACAGAAGAGATACTAGTGAAATAGCTAAGAATTGGATCAAAGTGAGCAAAGAAATTTGCTTAAAATAGGACTCAAAGTGAGCAAAATTGCCAATGCGTAAATTGCACCTAGACTGAACTTTGCACCTGCATAATTCCTTAAGTTTTCCATTAAATTTCATATTTTTGGTGTTATCACCTTTACAAAAGCTTCTCTACCATTTCAGAAGAATTTTTTTAAATTGTTGACTGTGAGCACTTAAATTTCGAGGCTTCTGACAGTGAGTAGGTTAAGAATACATTAAACAAAAAGATAGATTAAATATGGTTTACCTTATGTAAAGGGCACTTTAGAAATATAGTAATTAAGCTTACCTGCTGGAGAACATAAATTAGGTAGTGCTGTAAGGAGAGTCACAGTGGAAGATAGTAAAGATTCAAGCTGATGATTCTTGGCATGATGCCTCGGAGGAGCTAGCAGTGAGGGAGCTGAAGCTACCACCTGGGGTGCCAAACGTGGCTTATGCCGAACTAATGTACATAGGCATACCTGGTAAACAGGTTATTATTAAAATATAATTTGGAAAAATGTTAATAGATGAAAAATATGATGACTTGGAGGGTGTATAAATCTGTAGTGGAGGGAAGGCAGGGTAGGGGTTGCCCTAGGAAAGGTTGGAGGGAGGGGGTAAAGGAGGATTTGTGTGCGAGGGGCTTGGACATCCTGCAGGTGTGTGTGAGCATGTTAAATAAGAGTGCAGGCAAATTGTTTATGGGACTTGACGAGTTGGAGTGTGAGCAAGGTAACATTTTGTGAAGGGATTCAGGGAAACTGGTTAGCCGGACTTGAGTCCTGGAGGTAGAAAATACAGTGGACAACCCGGTTTTCGTAATTAATCCATTCCAAAGAGTGAGACTAAAACCGAATATGACGATTTCCGAATCAATTTTCCCCATAAGAAATAATGGAAATTCAATTAATCCGTTCCAGACACCCAAAAGTATTAAAATAAAATATTTTTGTATATTAAATATACATTTAATTACACAGAAAACAATGAGACATGAAGAATAGAAGAATAACAACATGACACTTACCATTATTGAAGAGTTGTTGATGTGTGGAAGACGGGAGGGGAGAGGATGGAAGAGTTGCTATTGTTTGGAAGGGAAATCCCCATCCATAAAGACTTCAGGTACCAAGTCCTTTTCCTGGGTTACTTCCCGTCTTTGTTTTTTAATGCCACTAGGACCAGCTTCAGAGTCACTGGACCCCTGTTGCCCAAAAAAGTGTTCCAGAGAGTTCTGTTTCTGGCATATGTTTGGAATTGTGCCCACAACAGAGGTGTGTTTGGGGACAGGACAAGATAGTCCTTCAATATGATACTAATAACTCTACGGCTTATTTATCTATCACAATTCATCTAATATGACATAATAAACAATATTAATAACATAGAAACATGACATATACTCTAGAATGAATAAAATATGTCATTACGAATGTGAGGACTGGTGTTGTGTTATTTGTTGTTGGGTGTATAAGGGCCACTGAAAGATAAGCCTTACATAGTGGTGGTGATGGCAGCAGCAGAGACGGCGATGTTGTCAGTTGCCCTATATACTTCAAACAACAATGGAGTAGTTAAGTTTCGTGTCGTCATTTTTCTATTGATTAATGGCTTAACTTACTTACTACACTGTTAATGCTACACTTTATCACTGGCTGGCACTACAGCCTTTATCAACTCCTGCTGCTTTAGCATTATAACATATCGTAGAATCACTGAATCACTTAAGAAGACACATTCTCCCCTCTCAGCCCTTTACAAAAGGGCTGGCCCATGGTGGCTTATTTAGCAGTTGCAAGCACTGAAAAGAATGGAATATTATGAAATGTATCGTATGAATGTCACTCACTGATAAACAATGCCAGACTGACTGTGAATGGTGTGTGGGGCAGCTTGGGCCGGGTGTACGCGTTCGGGACCAGTGATGATTACCGAGCGAAATGACAATCACCGAGCCAATATTTTGACGAAAAAATGTTATGATTACCGAATATTACGAACTCCAATGACTACAAAAACTGGGGGTCCACTGTACAGTGCCTGCACTCTAAAGGAGGGGTGGGAGTAAATGCAGTTAGAAGGGGCATCTGAACTGTAGTATTGGCATGCCACTGGCAAGACAGTGAGTGAATGATGGCAAAATAAAAATAAAAAAGATTTCTAAATGTTATCCAAATTTTAAACAGAGTATATCAGTAAATATTAAAAATTTAATGCCATGGTACATGTGCTAGAGCTGTTGATATAACCAAACTACTTACTGTAGTTACTAGAGAATATTTAATTTATTTTCAATATACAGTAGGGCCCTGCTTTACGGCGTTTTTCCTTACGGCGTTCTGATAATACGGTGATTTCAAATTATGACCAAAACTTTCTATACAGCGAGCGGTCTTTCAAATACGGTGTGCACCACCCGGTTTGTTTACATTCTCCGTGAGCACATCTCTATTATGTAATAATAATCACTCTTGGGCACATTAAATGTCTTATTTTACGTCAATATAGACATTTTCATTAATCCATCTATGACATTTTCTTCAAAATTATATAAGAAACACGTACATAGCATATAAACATGCTGTTTATATGCTATGGAGGTGTGGTTGCCGGGCGGAGGGAAAACATTAAGTACATAATACTAATAATCACTCTTGGGCACATTAAATGTCTTAATATAGACATTTCCATTAATCCATCTATGATATTTTTTCAAAATTATGTAATAAACACGCTACATAACATATAAGCATGATACATACACCCACAGTATAAAAATTGACATAAATATGAGATTTGTTTACCAAGTGGTTTGTAGGAGAGTCGGTAGAATTACGCTTTTTCTAGTCAAACACCAGTTACTTAACTGTAAAAAAATATTCCTTTCGTATGCCTTCACTCTATCTATAGTTATTCACGACCCTTGTGGGTTTAGCGCTTCTTTTTTATTATAATAATAATAATATCATTCACTCTAAAAATGGTGTGTTACATGAGAATGGGAGTGTTGCTGTTTATTTATTCTGTACTAACTTGTCAGAGCATCATTCCTTCTAAAAATGATGTTACTTGAGAATGGAAGTGTTGGTCTTTATTCTACTGTACCACTGTGGAGACAACTTGTACACAATGTAAGGTGTTTGTATGAATGTGTATGAACCATAACCAGACGCTTCGTCTGTTTGTTTACATAGTGGGTGGGGTGGCCAGGCTGACTACCCTACCTCCTTTCCACATCTGACTTTCTACAAATAAATACTTTTTATCTCTCACCCTACATAAAGACTACAAATATTTTAAGGTAAGTAATGAGTGTACTCTATATGCTTTTATCACTCTAGGGTGCTTTAAGCCTTGTAGTATATTATGTGTGGGTGGGGTGGCAAGGAGGGCTACCATACCTACCTACACCTGACTTCTTACAATAAATACTACTCACCTTTAGCCCTAAATTAAGACTACAAATATTTTGAGGTAAATAATGAGTGTACTGTGGGTGTATTTTACTTTTAATTGTTTTTTAATGCCTAGTTCTATTGGTAATTTAATATATGTTGGTGTAAACTTGTTATCTGGCATTTATATGCATTTATAAGTGGAAAAAATGGTATTCTGCTTTCCGGCAGTAGCCTGGAACCTAACCTGCCACATAAGTGGGGGCCTACTGTATGCCCTAAGAACAAGTTCATCTAATATATAATAAGCACCTCCATCCCTGCCTCATATAACTACAGGATGAAGGTCATGCCATCAAGACTGAGTTCAATGCACCAGCAACTAAGTAATGGTTAAATGTTTCGCTCTTTCAGTGTCAGGTCCCTGAATTACTTTATGATAAATACAGTACAGATTTTAAGGAATATAAAAATCTTTTAGGGTTATAAATCATGGGTGCAAGTCATTAAAATACAAAACCATATGTAGAAGATCAAGACCTATGTACATATTTTTTGTTTAACACGGCCGTTTCCCCACCAAGGCAGGGTGACCCAAAAAGAAAGAAAAAAAAACTTTCATCATCATTCAATACTTTCACCATCACTCATACATAGGTGCTCAGATACGATAGTTTAGACGTCCCTCCAAACTGCCAATATCCTAAATCCCTCTTTTAAAGTGCAGGCATTGTACTTCCCATTTCCAGGACTCAAGTCCAACTAAATCAATTAACTGGTTTCCCTGAATCCCTTCACAAAATGTTACTCTGCTCACACTCCAACAGATCGTCATGTCCCAAAAACCATTCGTCTCCATTCACTCCTATCTAACACGCTCACATATGCTTGCTGGAAGTCCAAGCCCTTCGCCCACAAAACCTCCTTTACCCCCTCCCTCCAACCTTTTCTAGGATGACCCCTATAATTCTTACACTCTCTTTTATCCCCCTTCCCTTTACATAAAGGAACTATACATGCTCTCTGCCAATCCCTAGGTACCTTCCCCTCTTTCATACATTTATTAAACAAAAATACCAACCGCTCCAACACTATATCTCCCCCTGCTTTTAACATTTCTGTTGTGATCCCATCAGTTCCAGCTGCTTTACCCCCTTTCATTCTACATAATGCCTCACACACCTTCCCCACACTCGCATCCCAGCAGAAGTAACAAGACTAAGAACAGCTCCATATAACAATGAATATATCTGCTTACCTGCAGAGCAGTAAATACTAAAGACTGTGCTGTATTGATTTCTCCAGATTCTTTGCCCTCTCCTAGAAGGTCTGCTTCACATCCTTCGCACTCTTGATTAGCTGGCTTCTCCTCTGTAGCAAATATAATTATACCATACTGTATTCTTTTATGTAGCTACTGCATCTCACTGTTACAAATAGATGAAACAATGTAATAAAGGTTTCACTGCAAAAGGTCTCTCACTGTTGCAAATTTTTGAAATTCAAAAAATTTATACATATACTCAAACACACAATTGTGAAAATAATTTAGTAAATAGCTGTATGACAAGCTACTGAAGACTAGACACACCAGTTATAAACACGGGTAAAAATGGAGACTGCTCAGCAGGCATTAATAATTATAATCAGAAAATGAACACATACATTACATTTTTTGAAAATACTGCCTATGTAATGAATGTTAGCAGGTTATAGTAATATACAACTGGCATGTTTCAGTAATTTTAGAATAATAGAATGTGTATGTGAGAGAAGAAGACATGAACTGTGCGTCTTCACCACCACTGCCTTGCACCTACATAAAAAAAAATAAAATGCAACATTTTATTTTTTGGAGATATAGTACAGTGGTCCCTTGACTAACGAAATTAATCCATTCCAGGAGCTAGCTCTTAAGACGAATTGCTCCACTGGGGTGCCACTAGGAAGCTTCTTTGGACCCATGGTGACTTATTTCACAGTGACAATCACTAAACCACCAAAAAATACAACAAAAGTATTGTGAATGTTTGAAAAAGCGCGCTGGGTAATGTTCTCTCAATGGTAAACAATGCTAGACTGGCGTCCTGCGCAGGCGCGGGGCAGGCGGACACATCTGGTATGGCTCGCTACACGAGGGAATGCTCGCTACATGAGGGAAATATTTAGCGAAAAAAGTGCTCGTTACACGATTTGCTCATTATATGGAATACTCGTTAGGTGAGGGACCACTGTACTACATTCATAACTCATTCTCACGTTTTTCTTTTTTTTTAGTAATTTATATAGAAAAAGGGGTTACTAGCCCATTGCTCCTGGTATTTTAGGGAGAGAGGCAGGCAGAGAACTGTAGATTTAATATTTACTCTTTTGTGTCTCCCACCATCTGCATCTAATACTCTTACAATCTCCTTCCCTCTGCCTTCCTTCCTCCCTGCATATTTACTTACTAAACTTAACATTAAGGATGCCATATAAAAGCAGCCTAAGCTGGATAAGAGTCTTTTAATTTTTACCTTTATGTTTTTTCTTCTTTCTTTTCTCTTCATCTAAAGCTTGCTGTGCTGCTCTGACCACCAGTGAGACTACTGTAACTGCTGACTGGTGCACATCAGTATGGTCAGAACTTAGGACTTGTCTGTAAATATTAACCACATGTGTTAGCTCAAGCTAACTACTATCATTTTAAGATAAAACATTGGGAACTAACAAGAAAATGTAAGATTCTGAATGAACAAGTTATCTCTCACCCAAGCCCAGACACACTAGCCAACACTGCAAATACTGAATTGCAGAAAATATCTACCTGGATGATGACCAACAAACTTACTCTCAATATTGATAAAACATATTTTATCCAGTTTGGGAACAGAGCTGCAAACATACCACTTAACATAATGATAAACGGGTCCCCTATCGCAAAACTCACAGAGGGAAAATTCTTAGGAATACATCTTGACAGTGGCCTCAAATTTCAGACACACATACAACAAATCTCCAAGAAAGTCTCAAAGACCGTGGGAATACTATCCAAGATACGGTACTATGTTCCACAACCAGCTCTCCTTACCCTATATCACTCACTCATTTACCCCTACCTCACCTATGGAATCTGCGCATGGGGCTCTACATCAATAACTCATCTCAGACCACTAATAACACAACAAAAGGCAGCAGTTAGAATGATAAATTCTCACTCCAGGCAACATACTCCACCAATATTCAAAAACCTAAACTTACTCACCATACAAGACATCCATACTTTTTACTGTGCCTATTACATACATAGAACACTCTATGCAGATATTAACCCACCACTCAAACTTCTCCTTACTAATTTTAACAGGACACATGACCATAACACTAGACACAGATCACTCCTCGATGTTCCCGTGTCCACCTAACACTATGTAAAAACTCAATGCACATAAAAGGCACGAAAATTTGGAATTCATTACCTGTCATTGCCAAAGAAACCCTACCTGTACCCCAATTCAAAACGATGCTAAAAACCACCTTCTCACCCAAAGCTAATTGCTCCATATCAACCATTCCCAGCAAAGTAGAATAATCACTTAACGTAAAACCTGACTTTAAAGTCAATGTAATGTATGAATGACGAATGAATGAATGTAAAACCTGTTATGAATAATACTTACTTAGCTAATTATTCCCACAACACTTACATTATAATGACCACGTAAACTAACTGCAATGCAATTAATTGTTTTAAATTGTTATCTCACTCAATTAGTTGCATTGCTGCAATAAATTGCTACAATTAATTGATATGTTCAACTTATATTCAAACTTTAAAACTTAGATATGCAACTTTACTTATTTTATAAATTATCAACCATAACTTTTTATTATTTTATTATTATTATTGCTTTAATTTGTTTAATCTGATTTAATTAATTTTATAATGAAGACAAAAGTACAAAACTATGTTCAAATTTCATAGTTTAAATACTCACCTTTACTCATTGTATACTATCTACAAAAATTCTTACAATTTAGTTTTAAGTTAATTTTAAGTCTGCCCAAAATGCCCTGCATACTAGGGGCTTTTGGCATGTACACCTCATGTAATCTCAATAACCAAATGTAATTCTTTGTATCATATCATGTCCAAATAAAAATATTATTATTATTATTATTATTATTATGTACATACGAGCATGAGTGCACCACTATGTAAGTGGTCCCAGCTCACTAAATCTGGCATCTGTCTTATTAAGAAGAGTTAGTAAATGGAGGGTTACTCACCACGAGTGACTGGATCAAAAGCAATGTATAATATAGATTTTTTTTTTTTTTTTTTTTTTTAACACATCGGCCGATTCCCACCAAGGCAGGGTGGCCCGAAAAAGAAAAACTTTCATCATCATTCACTCCATCACTGTCTTGCCAGAAGGGTGCTTTACACTACAGTTATAAAACTGCAACATTAACACCCCTCCTTCAGAGTGCCGGCACTGTACTTCCCATCTCCAGAACTCAAGTCCGGCCTGCCGGTTTCCCTGAATCCCTTCATAAATGTTACTTTGCTCACACTCCAACAGCACGTCAAGTATTAAAAACCATATGCCTCCATTCACTCCTATCAAATACGCTCACACATGCTTGCTGGAAGTCCAAGCCCCTCGCACACAAAACTTCCTTTACCCCTCCCTCCAACCTTTCCTAGGCCGACCCCTACCCCGCCTTCCCTCCACTACAGATTTATACACTCTCGAAGTCACTCTGTCTCGTTCCATTCGCTCTACATGTCCAAACCACCTCAACAACCCCTCCTCAGCTCTCTGGACAATCGTTTTGGTAATCCCGCACCTCCTCCTAATTTCCAAACTCCGAATTCTCTGCATTATATTCACACCACACATTGACCTCAGACATGACATCTCCACTGCCTCCAGCCTTCTCCTCGTTGCAACATTCATCACCCATGCTTCACACCCATATAAGAGCGTTGGTATAACTATACTCTCATACATTCCCTCTTTACTTCCATGGACAAGGTTCTTTGTCTCCACAGACTCCGAAGTGCTCCACTCACCCTTTTCCCTCATCAATTCTATGATTCACCTCATCCTTCATAGACCCATCCGCCGACATGTCCACTCCCAAATATCTGAATACATTCACCTCCTCCATACTCTCTCCCTCCAATCTGATATCCAATCTTTCGTCACCTATTCTTTTTGTTATCCTCATCACCTTACTCTTTCCTATATTCACTTTCAATTTTCTTCTTTTACACACCCTACCAAATTCATCCACCAACCTCTGCAGCTTCTCTTCAGAATCTCCCAAAGCACAGTGTCATCAGCAAAAGCAACTGTGACAACTCCCACTTTGTATTTGCTTCTTTATCTTTTAGCCCAACACCTCTTGCCAAGACCTCGCATTCACTTCTCTTACAACCCCATCTATAAATATATTGAACAACCACGGTGACATCACACATCCTTGTCTAAGGCCCACTTTTACTGTGAAATAGTCCCCTTCCCTCCTACACACTCTAACCTGAGCCTCACTATCCTCATAAAAACTCTTCACTGCTTTCAGTAACCTTCCTCCTATTCCATACACCTGCAACATCTGCCACATTGCCCCCTATCTACCCTATCATACGCCTTTTCCAAATCCATAAATGCCACAAAAACATCTTTACCCTTATCCAAATACTGTTCACCTATATGTTTCACTGTAAACACTTGTTCTACACACCCCTACCTTTCCTAAAGCCCCTTGTTCATCTGCTATCCTGCTTTCTGTTTTACTCTTAATTCTTTCAATAATAACTCTACCATACACTTTACCAGGTACACTCAACAGACTTATTCCCCTATAATTTTTGCACTCTCTTTTGTCCCCTTTGCCTTTATACAAAGGAACAATACACGCTCTCTGCCAATCCCTAGGTACCTTACCCTCTTCCATACATTTATTAAATAATAGCACCAACCACTCCAAAATTATATCCCCACCTGCTTTTAACATTTCTATCTTTATCCCATCAATCCCAGCTGCCTTACCCCTTTCATTCTACCCACTGCCTCACGAACTTCCCCTACACCCACAACTGGCTCTTCCACACTCCTACAAGATGTTATTCCTCCTTGCCCTACACACGAAATCACAGCTTCCCTGTCTTCATCAACATTTAACAAATCCTCAAAATATTCTCTCCATCTTCCCGATACCTCTAACTCTCCATTTAATAACTCTCCTCTCCTATTTTTAACTGTCAAATCCATTTGTTCTCTAGGCTTCCTCAACTTATTAATCTCATTCCAAAACTTTTTCTTATTTTCAACAAAATTTGCTGATAACATCTCACCCACTCTCTCATCTGCTCTCTTTTACATTGCTTCACCACTCTTTAACCTCTCTTTTCTCTCCATATACTCTTCCCTCCTTGCATCACTTCTACTTTGTAAAAACCTCTCATATGCTAACTTTTTCTCCCTTACTACTCTCTTTACATCATCATTCCACCAATCGCTCCTCTTCCCTCCCGCACCCACTCGCCTGTAACCACAAACTTCTGCTGAACACTCTAACACTACATTTTTAAATCTACCCCATACATTTTCAACCCCATTGCCTACACTCTCACTAGCCCATCTATAGATTAAAAATTCAGCTGTATTGTATAGCAGCTGGCTGATGTGAAAACAAAATTTCCCCTCAATTATGACATGGTTGATGTTCTCTTACATCCACCTAAATAACAATAAAAGGCACAATACCGTGACTGGAACAATACACAAATAACCCCCACATAGAAGAGAGGAGCTTACGATGACGCTTCAACGTTTTTGTAAATGGTCCAAGTCGGACCGAAACGTCGTCATAAGCTCCTCTCTTCTATGTGTGGGTTATTTGTGTATACATCCACCTATCCTGCAGAAGTATCTATAAATTGTGCACTTAATCCATCAGGCTGCTGCATTAGGTTTTGCTGCTTCATCCAGTATTCCAGTTGATGTATTATTACACCACCAAATACTGAAACTGGCCACTGTATCACATGTGCTTCATTCAATACTGCTGCTGGTTGTCATATAAGATGCTGCTTCACCCAATACTTCGGCTGGATCCCATGAGCATACATTTTGTTACAAGACACTAATTAACCCTTTGAGGGTCCAGACCTCCAATCATATGGAATGATAAGAGAATTTTTTTCCAAAAATAATAACACCAAAAGTATTTAATGAAAAACTTATGGAATTATGCTCTTGCAAATTTAGCAGTCTTGGCGATATTTATGCATCTGCAATTTTGCCCACTAAGTCCTATTTTAGGTCAATTCCATTGTTTCAGTCAACCAAATTCTTAGCCATTTTGCTAGTATGCCTTGGTTTCTATCAATTAAGCACAATAAACAGCCCACTTAACTATTTCAACTTTGTAAATGGCAATTTCACACAAAATTTAAAAATTGTTAATTTAATAATAGGGTCCAGAATAAACAATACAGACATTCCTGGCATTAAAACATTTCCTCTGTTCATTAGTTATGTCCCTAGGCCTCTCCTATATTACACTTGCTTTCCATTTTGAATTTCTATTCACACAAAAAATAGAAGAGTTACTGCATTATTGTAATAATTGTATAAATAATGCCAGCACTTTTGTGAACGCATAACAGACTGACATGATTTGTGTCCACTGGAATATTGGCAAAAATTGAATATTTCTGCTACTTTGAGTTCAATTTCAAGCTACTTCCAGTCCTGAACCAATCAAAATCATCTCTATTTCTGTAATATATCTTCCATTCTATCAAATGATACCAAGAAACCGAGAATAAAACTACAGTGGTACCTCGAGTTACGAGCTTAATTTGTTTCAGAAGGCTGTTTGAGTGCTGATACCAAACGAATTTGTTCCCATAAGGAATAATGTAAATTAGATTAATCTGTTTCAGACCCCCAAAATTACACTTACAAAAGCACTTACAGAAATACACTTACATAATTGTTCGAGTTGGGAGCTGCTCGTAAGTCGAGGTACCACTGTATCACAAAATACACTGCGAAGTCGCTATTTTAAACCAAATACATGGTCACATTCCCCCCTATCATGCACTGCGAAGGGCAGGATTTTTTTATATGGTGCACACTCACCACAGACCCATTCTCTCATATCTAGGCCCAAATGGTCCAAGTCGGACCGAAACGTCGTTGTAAGCTCCTCTACTTTTATATGTGCGGGTTGTGTGTGTATTGTTACAGTCACGGTATTGTGCCTTTTTTGTTATTTAACCCCTTGACTGTCGCAACCCTCAATCCTGAGTGCCATTCTGTTGTCGCAAAATATTCGAAAAAAAAAAAAATTATTTTTTCTTATCAAAATGTTAAGATTATTTTTCTGATTGTTTTTATCCTAAAAACAGATTTTTGCCATCAATACTTACCGAGATATGGAGGTGTAAAGTTGGCAGAAAATGAGCCGCGTATGGCAACATCGGCGACTGCCGCTCACTCAGTAAACATTTGTTTACTTCCATTCATAGATTTCTTGTTTTTTTCACTATTTTCTTATTTTGCGTAACTTATGTGGCCTGTGAGGCCAAGATAAGGTGCAATGTATATACGTATATACATTCGTTGTATGCAACACAATAATAGCATAAACATTAGTATCTTTATATTGTTTACAAAACTTGTTTACACAAATGAACAATACAAAAAAATCTTTATTACTATTGTTCTATAATATATATACAAATGTACAGTCACTGGACATGTTCATAAAAGTTCTGCAGCTTGTGGAACTCTTTGAAACATGCACAGTGGTGTTTTACATTCCTCACACATAAAACGAGTGTCTTTGCATTTTTGTGGGTGTTTTTTTGTATATGCACAGACAAAACATCTCTTCTGAGCAGTTTTCTTCAAAATAGTAGCTGGCAGTTGTGTTAGGTAGTTATCCTAGGTTGATGGTCGTCTGGGTCGTCATTCCTTCCTTCCTACATTCCTTCCTTTCTTCCTACATTCCTTCCTTTCTTCCTACATTCCTTCCTTTCTTCCTACATTCCTTCCTTTCTTCCTACCTTCCTTCCTTCCTTCCTTCCTTCCTACCTACCTACCTACCTACCTACCTACCTACCTACCTACCTACCTACCTACCTACCTACCTACCTTCCTTCCTTCCTTCCTTTCATCTCGTCTTTCCTTTCTTCCTTCTGGTTTCTATAAATACACACATAGTCACTGGACACGTGCCTAGAACTGCTATAAGCTTCTGGAAGCTGGTTGTTGTGTCTGGGTCATCATTCCGACCTTCCTTCCTTCCTTCATTCCTTCTAACCTTTCTTCCTACATTCCTTCCTTCCTTTCATCTCTTCCTTCCTTCTGATTTCTATATATACGCATATATAATCACTGGACACTTCATAGAATTGCTATTAGCTTCTGGAAGCTGGTTGTTGTTTCTGGGTCGTCATTCCTTCCTTCCTTCCTTCCTTCCAACCTTCCTTCCTTCCTTCCAACCTTCCTTCCTTCCTTCCAACCTTCCTTCCAACCTTCCTTCCTTCCTTCCAACCTTCCTTCCTACATGCCTTCCTACATTCCTTCCTACCTACCTTCCTTCCTTTCTTTCATCTCCTTCCTTCCTTCCTTCTGGTTTCTATATATACACATATATAGTCACTGGACACTTCATAGAACTTATATTAGGCTTCTGGAAGCTGGTTGTTGTGAGTGTGTGGACTTGTAAATATGCTGAGTCAGGGTGCAGCTGCTGTCAAAATGACATATTATACCACCACTCACCTGTCAACACCCATGGGGTCCCAAGCTCTTCTTCCCAAAGTCCTTTCTACCTACTTACTTACCTAATTACGTACCTACTTATGTACCTACTTACGTACCTACTTACGTACCTACTTGCTTACCTACTTGCTTACCTACTTGCTTACCTACTTGCTTACCTACTTGCTTACCTACTTACCTACCTACTTACCTACCTACTTGCCTACCTACTTGCCTTCCTACTTACTTGCCTACCTACTTACTTACCTACCAACCTATTGCTATTGTTCTATAATATATATACACATATAATGACTGGACACTTTCCATCAACTTCCCTTACAGCTTGAAGTGTGTGGACTTCCTCTCATTTCCTTTCTTTCTTTCTTCTTTTGTTCTTTCCTTCCTCTCATCTCTACTTCCTTTCTTTCTTTCCTTCCTTCCTTTCCTCCTTCCTTCTTTACTTCCTTTCATCTCTTCTTTCCTTCCTTCCTTCCTCTCATCTCTTACTTCCTTACTTTCTTTCTTTTTTCCTTCCTTCCTTCTGGTATCCTGGGCATTGCTTTCGGTCACAAACTCCTCAAAACCATGAAATTCATCTTCAGAGACACTTCCATCTGTGTTAGAGCTATCACTGAGGAAGAAAACAGTCCCAGATGCTCCGGGGAGTCAGATAATTCTTACCACTAGGCATGCTGAACAAGGACTACTGAAATGGCGTTCCCACAATGCACCACTAGCTGCCCGATTTTTTTTATACTGCGCACACTGACCACACAGACCCATTCTCTCACATGTAGGCCTACCAGCTTTCTCCTGTTTGATTTGAGGCCGCTAGAATTTAGGCGTATAGATACGTCCGAAACAGTGGCTCGTAAGACGTATATATACGACCGAAACAGTCAAAGGGTTAAAACTTCCCTACCTATATCTAAATACTGTTCACATATATGCTTCAATGTAAACACTTGATCTACACATCCCCTACCCACTCTAAAGCCTCCTTGCTCATCTGCAATCCTACTCTCTGTCTTACCTCTAATTCTTTCAATAATAACCCTGCTGTACACTTTACCTGGCATACTCAGTAAACTTATTCCCCTATAATTCTTACAATCTTTTTATCCCCCTTCCCTTTATATAAAGGAACTATACATGCTCTCTGCCAATCCCTAGGTTCCTTCCCATCTTTCATACATTTATTAAACCCCCTTTCATTCTACGTAATGCCTCATGCACCTCCACCACACTCGCATCCTGCTCTTCTTCACTCCTAAACGATGTTGTACCTCCCTGGCCAGTGCATGAAATTACCGCCTCCCTTTTTTCACTGACATTTAAAAGTTCCTCAAAATATTCCTGCCATCTACCCAATACCTCCAGCTCCCCATCTACTAACTCCCCTACTCTGTTTTTAACTGACAAATCCATTTGTTCCCTAGGCTTTCTTAACTTGTTTATCTCACTCCAAATTTTTTTCTTGTTTTCAGCAAAATTTCTTGACAGAGCCTCTCCCACTCTATCATCTGCTCTCCTTTTGCACTCTCTCACCACTCTCTTCACCTTTCTTTTACTCTCCATATACTCTGCTCTTCTATTAACACTTCTGTTTTGTAAAAACCTCTCATAAACTACCTTTTTCTCTTTTATCACACCCTTTACTTCTTCATTCCACCATTCACTCCTCTTTCCTCCAGCACCC
Source organism: Cherax destructor (assembly GCA_009830355.1). Lineage (NCBI taxonomy): Eukaryota > Metazoa > Arthropoda > Malacostraca > Decapoda > Parastacidae > Cherax > Cherax destructor. The sequence continues at coordinate 64,314 of WNWK01004559.1, read as the reverse complement.
ACCCTCCTATAGCCACAAACTTCTGCCCCACATTCTAATACTGCATTTTTAAAACTATCCCAACACTCTTTAACCCCCCCACTACTCATACTTGTACTAGCCCACCTTTCTGCCAATAGTTGCTTATATCTCACCCTAACTTCCTCCTCCCTTAGTTTATACACTTTTACCTCTCTTACTTGCTGTTGCCATTTTCTTTTTGTCCCATCTACCTTTTACTCTAATTGTAGCTACAACTAAATAATGATCCGATATATCCGTTGCCCCTCTATAAACATGTACATCCTGAAGCCTACCCATCAACCTTTTATCCACCAATACATAATCTAGCAAACTACTTTCATTATTTCCTATATCATACCTTGTATACTTATCCTCTTTGTCATAAAATATGTATTACTTATTACCAAACCTATTTCTACACATAGCTCAATTAAAGGCTCCCCATTTACATTTACCCCTGGCACCCCAAATTTACCTATTACTCCCTCCACAACATTTTTACCCACTTTAGCATTAAGATCCCCAACTACAAGTACTCTCTCACTTGGTTCAAAACTCCCCACACACTCAACATTTCCCAAAATCTCTCTCTCTCCTGTACACTTCTCTCTTCTCCAGGTGCATAAACACTTACTATAACCCACTTTTCACATCCAACCTTTATTTTACTCCACATAATCCTTGAATTTACACATTTATATTCCCTCTTTACTTGCCATAACTGATTATTCAACATTATTGCCACTCCTTCTTTAGCTCTAACTATTTGAAACTCCTGACCTAATCCCATTTATTTCTCCCAAATGAAACTCTCCTACCCCCTTTAGCTTTGTCTCACTTAAAGCCAGGACATCCAGCTTCTTTTCATTCATAACATCTACAATCATCTCTTTTCTTACCATTCGCACAACATCCACGCACATTCAGACATCCCACTTTGACGGTTTTCTTCTTTTTCTTTTTAGTAATCTATACAGGAAAAGGAGTTACTAGCCCATTGTTCCCGGCATTTTAGCTGACTTTTACAACACGCATGGCTTACGGAGGAAAGATTCTTATTCCACTTCCCCATGGATTTATTTATTTTATTAACACATCGGCCGATTCCCACCAAGGCAGGGTGGCCCGAAAAAGAAAAACTTTCATCATCATTCACTCCATCACTGTCTTGTCAGAGGGGTGCTTTACACTACAGTTATAAAACTGCAACATTAACACCCCTCCTTCAGAGTGCATGCACTGTACTTCCCATCTCCAGGACTCAAGTCCGGCCTGCCGGTTTCCCTGAATCCCTTCATAAATGTTACTTTGCTCACACTCCAACAGCACGTCAAGTATTAAAAACCATTTGTCTCCATTCACTCCTATCAAATATGCTCACACATGCTTGATGGAAGTCCAAGCCCCTCGCACACAAAACCTCATGGATATGAAAGGAAAATCAGTAAGAACAAGAACTATTAAGATAAAATCAAAGAAAACTCAGATGAGTGTGTATACAAAATGTGTAGATGCGTGTGTAGTGTGACCTAAGTGTAAGTGGAAGTAGCAAGACGTACCTGAAATCTTGCATGTTTATGAGACAGAAAAAAGACACCAGCAATTCTACCATTATGTAAAACAAATACAGGCTTTCATTTTACACTCACTTGGCAGGACGGTAGTACCTCCCTGGGTGGTTGCTGTCTACCAACCTACAACCTATAATTCTTTCTTCTTCTTTCAACAAATCGGCCGTTTCCCACCAAGGCAGGGTGGCCCAAAGAGAAAAACAAAAGTTTCTCTTTTTAACTTTAGTAATGTATACAGGAGAAGGGGTTACTAGCTCCTTGCTTCCGACATTTTAGTCGACTCTTACGACACGTATGGCTTACGGAGGAAGAATTCTATTCCACTTCCCCATGGAGATAAGAGGAAATAAGAACAAGAACTAGTAAGAAAATAGAAGAAAACCCAGAGGGGTGTGTATGTATATACTTGTACATGAATGTGTAGTGTGACCTAAGTGTAAGTAGAAGTAACAAGACATACTGTACCTGAAATCTTGCATGTTGATGAGACAAAAAAAAGACACCAGCAATCCTACCATCATGTAAAACAATTATAGGCTTTCGTTTTACATTCACTTGGCAGGACGGTAGCACCTCCCTGGGAGGCTGCTGTCTATCAACCTACTACCTAGGACAACCTATAATTGTTAATATAATATGTAATTGTAGGACAGGGTGGGGATTTAAAATGGAAACCTGAAATGTGATGTCTGCACATTTCTAGCATGGCTGAATTGTTTTCTTTTAAGGATCCCCTTATCTCTGTGAAAGATGCTTGATGTAAAAAAAAAAATGAATGTTACTTTTTTAGTTACTTACCTATGCATTACTGTCGCAATTTCTGTAGTAAGGCTAGCATTAGGACCAACAACTTTTGCTGGCCAAGGTGAAGACAACAGTGTTTCTAGAGATCGTAGACACACGACACTTCGTTCAGGATCATCACTGTGCACTGGACTACAAAGCCATTCTAAACATATTCCTGCGAAATTAAAACAGGTATTGCATTTATAATTGTGAAAATTCATGCTATTTACTTTGGATTTGCTGATAAATTTAACTACAGTATATGCATGTAGTTAATTAACAAAAGTGGCAATGACTGATTAAATTAAATGCAACAGAATAGGTACCTACCTAAAAGAAGATAAAACCGATCAGTATTTAAGACCTCTGGGCTTTTGACTGTTGTAGTGGTAGTGTTTGTGCTTGGTGTTACAGGTACTGAGGGACTGATGTCGGACTCCTCATTCTCTTCTTCTCCTGCTTTATCAAAACCTCCTGAACTGAGCCAGAGGGCTGCAGCATAAAGCATTGGAGGCCAAGCACTGCGATAGTATGGGCGGACTCCCTCCACACTCTCGTTTGAGTAAAATGCTCCACCATCATGAGGCAACTGACTAGAAAATTCTGAAAGAGGAAAATATTCTTCCAGTTGTTGCTAAGGTTTGCCAGTGTGTATACTTAACCCTTAAACGGTTCAAATGTATATATACGTTCGCTCGCCTAGTGCCCCGAATACAGTGGACCCCCAGTGTTCGTCCTGCTCGAAACTCGCCCTTTTATGGAAGTGTATTTTTTTAAATGCTTTTATAAGTGTATTTTTGGGGGTCTAAAAGGACTAGTCTACTTTACATTATTTCTTATGGGAATAAATTTGTTTGGTAATGGCACTTTAACATCATTCTGGAATGAAAAATTAACGAAAACCGGGGGTCCACTGTACAGTGGACCCCCGAGTAACGAGCAAAATTCATTCCAGAAGCCTGCTCAAGTGCCATTACCGAACGAATTTACTCCCTTAAGAAATAATGTCAAGTACGTTAGTCCATTTCAGACCCCCAAAAATACACTTACAAAAGCACTTACAATATTATACTTACATAATTGTACGATTTCCGGGGTGTTCGTTACTCGGGGGTCCACTGTATTTTGAGAAAAAAAAAAAAAAAAAAAAAAAATAGAAATAAAGAGCACATTTTTTTAAGTGTTATAGGATAAAAAAAAAATTAGGGTCAGTACTTACCAAGATATGAGGCAGAGAAGTTGGCACTGGATGCTCGCCTGACAGCAACAGGAGTCCTGCCGCTTGCAGAATTGTTGCCGATATACCTTTTTTCTCTTTTTTTATATTATTTTATATAATTTTTATGTTCTGATAATTACAATATATAGTAGTTCTTGTGATTTCATAGCCAATCTTTGTTCTGACACTAATATTAGGTACTGAAATTGTACTCAAATAATAATAATAATAATAATGATAGTGCATAATAATAATAATAACAATAATAATAATAAGTTCCCTTGAAGCATCATGTAAGATGTGTCACTGCCTTATCTTATCTTCACTAATGAATCTGGTGACATTTGATGAGGGGTGAGTGTAGTCTTATCAGTCAAGTAATGACAGTGGTGACATTTGATGAGCTTACACGGCTTCGCTTTATTTGTGTCACGCAAACCTGTCTGTCTGTCTGTATCTGTCTGTGTCTTTCTGTCTGCCTGTGTGTCTGCCTGTGTGTCTGCCTGTGTGTCTGTCTTTCTGTCTGCCTGTGTGTCATCTCCTTTCTGTCTGCTTGTCTCAGAGAGTAGCTCATAAACCAACTGGTATTACGCAGATCACAAGCACATTATATCACTTTGTCTGGATTATTTTAGTTATCCTAGGTAATTTACATGGTGTATATTTGTACAGTGGACCCCTGAGTAACGTAAAAACTTCATTCCAGAAGCCTGCTCAAGTGCCATTACCGAACGAATTTACTCCTTTGATATACCTTTGAAGAGTTTCAAGAGTATCTACTCTCTGAGCCCGGCCATGGGCCAGGCTCGTCTGGTGCTTACCTGGTCAACCAGGCTGTTGCTGCTGGAGGCCCGCTGCCCCACATATCCATCACAGCCTGGTTGATCTGGCACCCGATGAAGATACTTGTCCAGTTTCCTCTTGAAGGCTTCTGGACAAGGAATAAGGATAAGGAATAATGAATAATGTCACGTAGGTTAGTCTATTTCAGACCCCCAAAAATACACTTCCACAAGCACTTACAATATTATACTTACATAATTGTACGATTTCCGGGGTGTTCGTTACTCGGGGGTCCACTATTTACGTATGTGCTCCTGTGAGATAGAGACAGATAGAGACAAAGAGACAGATAGATACAGACGGAGATAGAGACAGCCAATCAGGTACCCAGCTGGCCAGCCAGGTGGCCAGCCTGCCGACATCACTTTCCACTTAAAAGGGGAGTGTTAATATGACATGACATCAGTGAATCCTTGGTGTTTGCCGCACTGTTTGCTCTAGCTGGCGCTCAATTTAACTGGTGCTCCCACAAGATACTAAGTGGTCCCAGATTTTTTTAAATACAGCACACACCAAGTGTTAAGACCTATTCTATGCTAACCAGGCATCTCAGGCCAATCGTGCCAAATTTGGAGGCAGGAAAAATAAAATGTAAATATACGTTTGGGGCAGTAGCAGTACTAACATATACAGTAGACCCTCGGTTTTCGTTGAAAATTCTTTCCAGAATGCTGTTTGAGTGCCGTTACCGAACGAATTTGTTCCCATAAGGCCAAATGTAAATTAGATTAGTCATTTCAGACCCCCAAAAATACACTTACAAAAGCACTTACGAAAATACACTTACATAACTGTTCGAGTTTGGAGGTGAACGAAAACCGAGGGTCCACTGTATATATGTCTGGAAAACTTACGGAAAACTTACGGAATTACGCTCTCGCGAAGTTAGTGATCTCGGCGATATATGCGCATCGGCAATTTCGCAGACTTTGAGCCCTATTTTCGGCCAATTCCATTGTTCCAGTCGACCAAACTCATAGCTATTTCTTTAGAACTCCATTTGTTCTATCGATTGAGTACAAGAAACCACCAATTTACCGATTTCAACTACCCAATAAAGTGGTCAGAAATTGGCAATTTGGCCAATTTCATGCAAAATAAAAAAGTTGTCAATTTCAAAATAGGGTCCAGAATAAACAATGCAGACACTCCTGGCACTAAAATAAGATGTTATCTGTTCATTAGTCACGTCTTTAGGCCCCTCTTATATTACTCTTGCTTTCTATTTTGATTTTTTATTCACACAAAAAAATAGAAGATTTACCGTTATGCAGACTATTGCATTATTGCAAAAATGGTATAAATAATATCAGTGCACTTGTGAAAGAATATTAGACTCACCAATTGATGTGTATTGGACGCGTGGCATGATTTGTTTACTCTTGAACATTTTTAAAAATTGAACATTTCCCCTATTTTGAGCTCAAATTCAAGGTCGTTTTCATCATGAAACTAATCAAAATCATCTATATTTCTGTTTTATGTTTTCCATTCTATCAAATGAGACCATAAAAAAGAGAATACAACCATAAATACTATACGAAAATACACCTCAAAGACGGTGTTTTAATCCAAAAACACGGTCGGAGTTTTTTTTCTCTCATTATGCACTGCGTGCTGCAGGATTTTTTTATACAGTGCACACTGACCACACAGACCCATTCTCTCATATGTGGGCCTACCAGCTTTCTCCCGCTTGATTTGAAGCCGCTAGAATTTGCGAGTATATATACGTCCGAAACAGTGGCTCGTAAGACGTATATATACAACCAAAACAGTTAAAGGGTTAACCCTTTGAGGGTCGAGAGGCCCTCTCCCAAACTTGTTTTCAGGGTCGAAAAATTTTCAGAAAAAAAAAATTAATTATTTTTTCTTATGAAATGATAAGAGAATCTTTTTCCGATCATAATGCCACCAAAATTATGAAATTTCATGGAAAACTAACGGAGTTATGCTCTCGCAAAGTTAGCGGTATCGATGACATTTACGCATCGGCGATTTCGCCCACTTTGAGCCCTATTTTCGGCAAATTCCAATGTTTCAGTCTACTAAAGTTATAGCTATTTCGCTAGAACTCCATTTCTTCTATTGATTGAGTACATACAAGAAACCGCCTATTTACCAACTGCAACTACCCAAAATAGTGGTCAGAAAATGGCAATCTGGCCAATTTCACACAAATTTCAAACGATGCCAATTTCAAAATAGGGTCCAGAATAAACAAGGCAGACATTCCTGGCACTAAAATAACATCTTCTCTGTTCATTAGTCACGTCTCCAGGCCCCTCTTACATTACTTTTGCTTTCCATTTTGAATTTTTATTCTCACAAAAAAAAAAGAAGATTTACTGTTATGTATACAACTGCATCATTGTAGAAACGCTATAAATAATATCAGTGCACTTGTTCAAGAATATTAGACATGCCAATTGATGTGTATTGGACGCATGGAGTGATTTGTTTACTCTTGAACATCGACAAAAATCGAACATTTTCGCTACTTTGAGCTCAGTTTCAAAGTACTTGTCATCGTAAAACCAATCAAAATCACCATTTCCGTAATATATCTTCCATTCTATCGAATGAGACCAAGAAAACCAGAATACAACCACAAATACCATACAAAAATACACCCGAAAGTCGCTGTTTTAAACCAAAAAAACGGTCAGTTATTTTTTTCTCATTATGCACTGCGTGCTTCAGGATTTTTTTTATACTGCGCACACTGACCACGCAGACCCATTCTTTCATATGTAGGCCTGCCAGCTTTCTTCCACCACATTTGAAGGCACTAGAATTTAGGCGTACTAGTACGTGACCGACACTGGCTGCAATGACGTACTAGTACGAGACCGACCCTCAAAGGGTTAAGGGTTAAATTGACTTAAGAAATTTTAATTTATCTTTAAGACTGAAAAAGTAATATATTTTTCATATTAATACATATTATGAACTCTATATGAAACACTGTACAAAATTTTATAGTAAATAACTTGACTCAAGGACTTTCTGAAACTGTCATTCTATGTCGGGAAATATTAAAAAAAAAAAAATCTTACCAAAATGTTAGGAATATTTTGCAGATTGTTTTAAGCAAAAATTTTTTTTGCGATCAGTACTTACCGAGATATAGAGGCGTAAAGTTGGTAGAAAATGATCCACATATGGCAACAGCGGCAAGTGCCGCTCACCCGGTATATTTTCATTTACTCCCATTCGAAGGTTTTTTGTATTTTCATTTTTTTTTCTTTTCTAAGTAACTTATGTGGCCTGTGAGACCAAAGTAAAGTGCAATGTACATATATACAGTGGACCCCGAGTTTCGTAAACCCCGGAAATCGTACATTTATGTAAGTATAATATTGTAAGTGCTTGTGGAAGTGTATTTTTGGGGGTCTGAAATAGACTAACCTACGTGACATTTTTCCTTAAGGGAGTAAATTCGTTCGGTAATGGCACTTGAGCAGACTTCAGGAGTGAAGTTTTTACGAAACTCGGGGGTCCACTGTACACTCGTTGTATGCAACACAATAACCGCACACACATTATTATCATTATATTGTTTACAAAACTTGTTTACACAAACCAACAATACAAAAAATTATTTTTACTATTGTTCTATAATACGTATATATACATATGTACAGGTCACTGGACATGTTCATAGACGTTCTGCAGCTTGTGGAACTCTTTGAAACATGGTTCCATGCACAGTGGTGTTTTACATTCCTCACATAAAACGAGTCTCTGCATTTTTGTGGGCATTTTTTTGTATGTGCACAAACAAAACACTTCTTCTGAGCAGTTTTCTTCAAAGTAGTAGCAGGCAGTTGTGTTAGGTAGTTACCCTAGGTTGATGGTCGTCTGGGTCGTCATTCCTTTCTTTATACCTTCCTTCCTACATTCCTTCTTACCTTCCTTCCTACATTCCTTCCTGCCTTCCTTCCTGCCTTCCTTCCTTCCTACATTCCTACCTACCTACCTTCTTTCCTTCCTTCCTTTCATCTCGTCCTTCCTTCCTTCTGGTTTCTATATATACACATATAGTCACTGGACACTTCATAGAATTACTATTAGCTTCTCGAAGCTGGTGGTTGTTGTGTGTGTGTGTGTGTGTGTGTGGACTTATAAATATGCCGAGTCAGGGTGTGGCTGCTGTCAAAATTACATATTATACCATCACTCACCACCCTCACTGCCTGTCAACATCCATTGGGTCCCATGCTCTTCTTCCCCACAGTCCTTCCTACCTACTTACTTACCTACCTACTTAAACACTTACTTAGCTACCTATTTACTTACTTACCTACTTTCTTTTATAGAACTACTATTAGCTTCTGGAAGCTGGTTGTTTTCAGTGTGTGGACTTATAAATATGCTGAGTCAGGGTGCAGTTGCTGTCAAAATGACACATTATACCATCACTCACCACCCTCACTGCCTGTCAACACCCATGGGGTACTTATTTACCTACCTACTTACTTAATTTTCTTTAATTCTTTTTTCTTTCTTCCTTCTAGTATCCTGGGCATTGCTTTCGGTCACAAACTCCTCAAAACCATGAAATTCATCTTCACTGACACTTCCATCTGTGTTAGAGCTATCACTTGGGAAGAGAAGAGTCCCAGATTCGCCCGGAGTCAGATATTTCTTACCGCTAGGCATGCTGAACAAGGACTACTGAAATGGCGTTCCCACAATGCACCACTGGCTCCCCGATTTTTTTTATACTGCGCACACTGACCACACAGACCCATTCTCTCACATGTGGGCCTACCAGCTTTCTCCCACTTGATTTGAGGCCGCTAGAATTTATGCGTATTAATACGTCGGAAACATTGGCTCATAAGACGTATACATACGACCGAAACAGTCAAAGGGTTAATGATGGAGTTCCGTTCCTAATATCACGTAGGTAAACAAATTTGTTGCTAAGCAAGGAGCACACTATAATGGTAGTGGGTTTGTGTCAACTATATTTGATATTATTTTAACGTCACCTTTGCACTATTTATAACATTTTCAGTATATTTTTAAATGTTTATACAGTAGTATACTGTATATTGTAATAAACAGAATAGATGAAATCAGCTCTAATATATATTATTTAGGTATGCATACTGGTCAGAGAACCCATTTTAAGTCAAAGTTGTCGGTAAACGAGTAAGTGAGGAGAGGCTGTACAGTATAGGGTTCAGCATACAGTGGACCCCCGAGTTTCAGTCATAATTCATTCCAGAAGGCTGTTCATGTGCCATTACCGAACAAATTTGTTCCCTTAAGGAAAAATGTAAATTAGATTAGTCCTTTCAGACCCCCAAAAATACACATACAAAAGCATTTACAATATTAAACTTACATAACTGTTCGATTTCCGAGGTGACCGAAACTTGGGGTCCACTGTATTTCGAAATGTGCTAATTGCTCAAATCAATGGAATGATCCAAAGCAAATTTGTAAACATGTTCACAATATCTCACAAAAAAAGTTCTGGACATGAATAAAACCAGGTACCAAACAACTTGCTACAATATGTATTTCTTCGAAGAAGCCCATTCATAGTGATTGATGCAAAAGCCTTGTTAGCAACACTTGGACAGTCTAATATTACACATTCACAGCTGCCCACCTGGTGGTAAGGAAAGAAGAGCATGATCCTTAAGAGCTGCTAACCAAGACTTAGACAAAGCCATCAGCTCTGGTTGAACCAAACTCAGTAAACTCTCTTCAGATGTTTGCAAGGCAGCTTCTGCTTCGGGTCTATCATCCTCAACCTGATCATCTGGCTTCTCACAACCACCAGCACCTTTCAGTGCCACTGCATATACCTGTGGCAATATATATATATATATAGATATAGATATACCATTTACATTATGATGAAAAGTCTTTAGCTTCTTAATATCATGCATGCCTATAACAACTCGCACCTCACCTGGGGTGAAACTCCTCTCTAGTCAATACATACCAGATGCAGTAGCCATTAGACTGTCACATTACAAAAGCAACAAATACTCTATCTGAAGTAATACAGTCCACTGGAGGAGGGGGCAGGGGTCATTCCAGGAAAAGTTGGTGGGAGGGGGGATGTTAAAAGAGGTTTCAAGTGATAGGGGCTTGAGTATCCAGCAAAGCTTGTATGTGTGAGATCAGCATGGGTGGAGAGAGAGGTTTTTTTTCATAGCTTGACATGCTGTTGGAATATGAATAAAGTAACATTTATGAAGGGATTCATGAAAAACCATTTAGCCAGACTTAAATCCTGGAGCTGAGAAGAATAGTGCTTACACACTGAAGGAAGGGAGAGATGTTACGGTTTGAAGGATCTAAATAACAAAAAAGGCACAATACCGTGACTGGAACAATACACAAATAACCCGCACATAGAAGAGAGGAGCTTACGACGACGTTTCTGTCAAAGTTGGACCGAAACGTCGTCGTAAGCTCTTCTCTTCTATGTGCGGGTTATTTGTGTATTGGAGGATCTATCTGAATTATGATAACTACTCATTTCTAACAAGACAAGTTATTGAATGAATGATAAAGGTTTTCTTTTTAGAGGAAGGGGAGAGAAAGGCAGACAGCTAGTTAGCTTTCTTCCACAAAGGTAGGGTAAAAAAATGAAATTCATCTCTACATCTCTCTCTCTCTCTATACATTTCTGGAGGTGGGAAGTACAGTGCCTGCACTCTAAAGGAGAATTTTGGGATATCTGCTGTTTGGAGGGACATCTGAACTGTTGTACAGTGGACCCCTGAGGTTCGGCCGTAATCCATTCCAGGAAAGTCGAACTAATATTTCCCATAAGAAATAATGTAAATACAATTAATCCATTCAGACACCCAAAAATATTCACAAAAAATACAATTTATAGGGAATAACTATAGTTTTACATACACACAACACATAAATACTACATACAATATGAAATTTATAAATAAACAATTAAATAAACATTTAAAATAACATTTACTTACCTTTATTGAAGAGACTTGCTGGCATCTGGAAGATAGGGAGGAGTGAGGGAGGGCTTAGTGATTGGAAGGGGAATCCTCCTCCATAAGGACTTTAGGTATCAAAGCCCGCTCTGGGGTTACTTCCCTTCTTTTTCTTTTAATGCCACTAGGACCAGGTTGAGAGTCACTAGACCCCTGTCTCACAAAATAACTGTCCACAGTCTTCTGTTTCTGGTGCCTCTAAGATGTCCCTGAAGTGGAATATGGCTCTGTCACTGAACTTATTGCAGAGATGGCTTATTTCAGCTTGCTCAGGGTGATATTTTTCAACAAAACTTTGCACATCATTCCACTTTGAACAATTCTCCCTAATCTGTGAAGAAGGCACCTCATCCACTCCATCTTCCTCCTCCTGTGAAGCAAGTTCCTCTACTGTGGTCTGATGCTGTTGCAGATGAAGCTCTTGCAGCTCTTCAGTGGTTAGCTCTTCCCTGTGGTCCTGCACCAACTCTTCCACATCCTCACCACTTACCTCCAACCACAGGGACTTGCCCATTGCCACAATACCTTCCACAACAGGCAGACGGTCAGGGTCAGCCTCAAACCCTTCAAAATCTCTCTGTTGGACACAATCTGGCCACAATTGTCTCCAAGCAGAGTTCAAAGTCCTGGAAGTCACTCCCTCCCAAGCCTTACCTATAAGGCTTATGCAATGGAGGATACTGAAGTGATTCCTCCAGAACTCTCTTAGGGTCAACTCAGTGTCTGAGGTAATTTCAAAGCATTTTTGAAACACTGCTTTTGTGTAGAGTTTTTTTGAAGTTAGAAATGACCTGCTGGTCCATGGGCTGGATGAGAGGAGTGGTGTTAGGATGCAAGAACTTCACTGTGATGAAACTGAACTCACTAGGCAAGAGGTTTGCCAAGTTTTGAGGATGAGCAGGAGCATTGTCCAGTACCAGGAGGCACCTGAGGCCCAATTTATTTTCCAGGAGGTATTTTTTCACACTGGGGCCAAACACTTCATGGATCCACTCTGAAAATTTGCTTAGTGACCCATGCCTTAGGATTAGCTTTCCACAACACACACAATTTATTTTTGATGATATTGTGTTTCTTGAACACTCTGGTATTTTCAGAGTGATACACGAGTAAAGGCTACACTTTGAAATCCCCACTAGCATTACTACACAACATGAGAGTTAGCCTATCTTTCATAGGCTTATGTCCTGGCAGTGCCTTTTCCTCCTGAGTAATGTAGGTCCTCTTTGGCATTTTCTTCCAAAACAGGCCTGTTTTGTCACAATTGAACACTTGTTGGGGTTTGAATTTTTCAGTCTCTAATGTACCCCTTAAATTCACTCTCAAATTTTTCAGCTGCACGTTTGTCTGAACTGGCTGCCTCACTGTGCCTTACAACACTGTGTATGCTACTACATTTCCTAAATCTGTCAAACCAGCCTTTGCTGGCCTTAAAATCACTCAAATCAGCACTGGTTCCAGGCATTTTCTTGACAAGATCTGTGTGCAACTGCCTTGCCTTTTCACAAATTATTGCCATGGAAATACTATCACCCGCTATCTGTTTATTGTTGATCCACACCACCAACAACTTCTCAACCTCATCCACTGTTTGTGATCTATGTTTCGTTAACATATCAACACCTTTCGCAACATGCTTCCTTGATTTCTTTTCTCTTTACCAGGATACAGGTGATAGTTGATTTGTTCTTGCCGTACATCCTGGCAAGCTTCCCCACATGAACGCCACTCCCATATTTTTCTACTATCTCCTTCTTCAATTCTATGGTGCTCCTCATTTTCTTTACCACAGGGGTGCCACTAGGAAGTTTCTTTGGACCCATGGTGGCTTATTTCACAGTGACAATTAATGAAGAAGCACTGAATTTATTGTCAAATGTTTGGATGAGCGCGCCAAGGTAATGTTCACTCAATGGTAAACAACGCTAGACTGGCTCGCCTGCGTGGGCAGGCGGACAGGTCTGGTACGCCGGCCGAAACACGGAGAAACAGCCGATAGTTGGGCCAAAATTGGCCAAGTCGGGCCAAAACACGAGTCAGCCGATACTCAAGGTAGCCGAAACTCGGGGGTCCACTGTATATGCATGCCTCTTGCAACACAGTGACAGTGTGAATGATCACGAAAGCGTTTTTTTTTTCAGGTCATCCTGCCTCGGTGGGAGACGGCCAATATTAAAAAAAAACTCTACATATATACATATGTATATTTTTAAAAGGCTGTCTCCCACAAAGGCAGGCTGACCCAAAAAAGATATACAGTGGTACCTCGGTTAACAATATTTTTTCGTTCCAGAATGCTGCTCAAGTGCCATTACCAAACGAATTTATCCCCATAAGGAATAATGTAAAATAGACTAGTCCTTTTAGACCCCCAAAAATACACTTACAAAAGCATTTAAAAAAATAAACTTACATAAAAGGGCGAGTTTGGGGACCATCGTTAACCGAGGTACCACTGTATCTCAAAAACTGCATGAATTCATTTATACTGTACCCCAGATTTTAGGGCAATACGAGTGTATATTGTGTTTAAGCACCAGTAAACTTTACTTGTTCCTGAGCATCATATTAGTATAAACAAACCACGTACGTAAATGGAAATAAGAACCTTGGGGACCAATCAAGTTTGAATATTTGCGATGTCCAGTACATCCATGTTGCTATACAAAATAGGATGCAATAAAATAACTGTATAATAGACCAAATGCTCTCAGACAATGGACTCAACAACCTGAAATATAGTGTCCACTCAATATAATTGCCCACTCTGTTACAGACTGAACGCCACACATATTCTTATCATAATTAAGCTCTCGCTCAGCTAACCTCTGCCCATGCTTTTAGTATAGCAAGTTTTTCAAGGGTGGCAGCACTTTCATTGTACAATCCTTTGGTATTGCCTTTGTTCAACTTGGCCAGGGAAGACACTAAAAGCTGATGAACTCGTCGTAGGTCATTCAGATCACGAGCAACACCTGAAAAGGAATGTAGCAAATTCAAATATCCTACAATAGTAAACGAAATAAAACCTTAATATAAAATTAATTTAATTTGTATTTGTTTTATAATACAGAGATCGACTTATCACACAAAGCTGTCTTAGAAGCACACTATGTGAAAATAATAACAATTTGTTAAAATACATTTTGAGAAAATACCTGAGCATATCCATGCACTGCAGACCTCACATGCACGAGCAGTCACATGGGATGCAGTTTCTGGAGAAAATGCTGGCCGTAATGCAGCACCCACCTAAAAAAAAAAGTTTACTAACTGATGCATTTTACATCCCTGCAAAATTTTCAGTTGGCTCCAATTTATATACTTTCTAATTAGGAAAGAAAGGGTCGCAAAAAAAAAAAAAAAAAAAAAACTTATGAAATGATAGAGAATCTTTTTCCAAAGGTAATGAACCCAGAAGTATGAAATTTGATGGAAAACTCACGGAATTATGTTCTTGCAAAGTTAGCGGTCTCAGCGATATGTATGCGCCCTATTTTTGGAACAATGGAACTGGCCAAAATTCGTAGCCATTTTGTTAGTATTCCTACTATTCTACTGACTGAGTAGAAGAAACCGCCCATTTACCTATTTCAGCCACCCAATAAAGTGATCAGAAATCAGTAATCTGGCCAATTTCACACAAAATTAAAAAATTACCAGTTTAAAAATTGAGACATTCCTGACACTAAAAAAATATTTCCTCTGTTCCTCAATCGTATCTCCAGGGCCCTCTTACATTACGCTTGTTTTCCATTACTGTTATGCAGACTACTGCATTATTGTAATACAGTGGACCCCTGGATTACATCATTATTTCGTTCCAGAATGCTGTTCAAGTGCCGTTACCGAACGAATTTGTTCCCATAAGGAATAATGTAAATTAGATTAGTCCTTTTAGACCCCCAAAAATACACTTACAAAAAGCACTTACAAAAATACACTTACATAATTGTTCGAGTTTGGAGCAGTACGTAATCCGGGGGTCCACTGTAATTATAAAAAATAATGTTAGTGCATTCCTAAATGCATATTAAGACTGGCCAGTTGGATGCGTACTGGATAAGTGACGTCATTTGTGTACTCTGGAATACAATGGTACCTTCACTTGCGAGTGCCCCAACTTATGAGTTTTCTGAGTTACAAGCCGTCGCTCGGTCAATTTTTTGCTTTGAGTTGCAAGCCAAAATCAGAGTTACGAGCGAGCTTCAGATAAACCACCACTCGCAGGAGATACCAAAGAAATATAAAAAACCTTGATAATAACCAATGTGTAACATCCTTTCCATTTTGATACCACTGGTAGTGTCAACCTACCAGAATGTTCTATAATGTATGCCCTAAGTAAAGAGAAACAATTCTGGAACATGTGTAATACTGTACATGTTTGGCAGGCCGGCTGGTTGTGTGGCCAGCTGGCTGGCTGGCTGATTTGCTTTGGCTGTCTCTATCTCCTTCTGTCTGTCTGTATCTGTGTCTATCTCTGTCCCTGTCCACTGTACAGTGGACCCTTGGTTTTTGTACAGCTCCTAACTCGAACAATTATGTAAATGTATTTTTGTAAGTGCCTTTGTAAGTGTATTTTTTGGGGTCTGAAATGGACTAATCTAATTTACATTCGTCCTTATGGGAACAAATTCATTTGGTAACGGAACTCGAACAGCATTCTGGAAAGAATTATCAATGAAAACCAAGAGTCCACTGTATATTTTTCTTATTTAAAAACCTGTAACAAAAAATTGGGTTGGTTTTTTTTGGGCTGGAACGGATTAATGGCATTTCAATTAATTTCAATGAGGAAAATTGATTTGATATACGAGCAAATTGAGTTACGAGCTGTGTCATGGAATGAATTAAACTCGTAAGTCAAGGTACACTGTATTGGCAAAAATTCAATATTTCCGCTACTTTGAGCTCAATTTCAAGCTATTTTGAGTCTGAAAGTCTATTTCTGTAATATATCTTCCATCCTATCAAATGAAACCAAGATGCAACCATAAAAACCATAAGAAAATACACCACAAACTCACCATTTTAAACAAAAAATGTTTTTTGCAGTTTATTATGAACTGTGAGCTGCAGAATTTTATATAGTGTAGGTTGGTAGACAGCAACCACCCAGGGAGGTACTACCATCCTGCCAGGTGACTGTGAAACAGAAACCTGAAACTGTTTTACATGATGGTAGGATTGCTGGTGTCTTTTTTCTGTCTCATAAGCATGCAAGATTTCAGGTACGTCTTGCTACTTCTACTTACACTTAGGTCACACTACGCAAACATGTACACGTTTATTGTATACACACTCATCTGAGTTTTCTTTGATTTTATCTTAATAGTTCTTGTTCTTATTGCTTTTCCCTTTCATATCCATGGGGAAGTGGAATAAGAATCTTTCCTCCGTAAGCCATGCGTGTTGTAAAAGTCAACTAAAATGCCGGGAACAATGGGCTAGTAACCCCTTTTCCTGTATAGCTTACTAAAAGAAGAAGAAGAAAATCGTCAAAGTGGGATGTTTGAATGTGCGTGGATGTTGTGCGAATGATAAGAAAGAGATGATTGTAGATGTTATGAATGAAAAGAAGCTGGATGTCCTGGCTTTAAGTGAGACAAAGCTGAAGGGGGTAGGAGAGTTTCAGTGGGGAGAAATAAATGGGATTAGATCAGGGGTTTCAAATAGAGTTAGAGCTAAAGAAGGAGTGGCAATAATGTTGAATAATCAGTTATGGCAGGTAAAGAAGGAATATAAATGTATAAATTCAAGGATTATGTGGAGTAAAATAAGGGTTGGATGTGAAAAGTGGGTTATAGTAAGTGTTTATGCACCTGGAGAAGAGAGAAGTGTAGAGGAGAGAGAGAGATTTTGGGAAATGTTGAGTGAGTGTGTGGGGAGTTTTGAACCAAGTGAGAGAGTAATTGTGGTTGGGGATCTTAATGCTAAAGTGGGTAAAAATGTTGTGGATGGAGTAGTAGGTAAATTTGGGGTGCCAGGGGTAAATGTAAATGGGGAACCATTAATTGAGCTATGTGTAGAAAGAGGTTTGGTAATAAGTAATACATATTTTATGAAAAAGAGGATAAATAAATATACAAGGTATGATATAGCACGTAAGGAAAGTAGTTTGTTGGATTATGTATTGGTGGATAAAGGTTGATGAGTAGGCTTCAGGATGTACATGTTTATAGAGGGGCAACGGATATATCAGATCATTATTTGGTTATAGCTACAGTTAGAGTAAAAGGTAGATGGGACAAAAGAAAATGGCAACAGCAAGTAGAGAGAGGTAAAAGTGTATAAACTAAGGGAGGAGGAAGTTAGGGTGAGATATAAGCAACTATTGGCAGAAAGGTGGGCTAGTGCAAGTAGGAGTAGTGGGGGGGTTGAAGAGAGTTGGGATAGTTTTAAAAATGCAGTATTAGAATGTGGGGCAGAAGTTTGAGGCTATAGGAGGGTGGGTGCAGGAGGAAAGAGGAGTGAGTGGTGGAATGAAGAAGTAAAGGGTGTGATAAAAGAGAAAAAGGTAGCTTATGAGAGGTTTTTACAAAACAGAAGTGTTAATAGAAGAGCAGAGTATATGGAGAGTAAAAGAAAGGTGAAGAGAGTGGTGAGAGAGTGCAAAAGAAGAGCGGATGAAAGAATGGGAGAGGCTCTGTCAAGAAATTTTGCTGAAAACAAGAAAAATTTTGGAGTGAGATAAACAAGGTAAGAAAGCCTAGGGAACGAATGGATTTGTCAGTTAAAAACAGAGTAGGGAGTTAGTAGATGGGGAGCTGGAGGTATTGGGTAGATGGCGGGAATATTTTGAGGAACTTTTAAATGTCGATGAAAGAGGGAGGCGATAATTTCATGTACTGGACAGGGAGGTACAACATCGTTTAGGAATGAAGAAGAGCAGGATGTGAGTGTGGGGAGGTGCGTGAGGCATTACGTAGAATGAAAGGGGGTAAAGCAGCTGGAATTGACGGAATCATGACAGAAATGTTAAAAGCAGGGGGGGATATAGTGTTGGAGTGGTTGGTGTTTTTGTTTAATAAATGTATGAAAGAGGGGAAGGTACCTAGGGATTGGCAGCGAGCATGTATAGTTCCTTTATATAAAGGGAAGGGGGATAAAAGAGAGAGTGTAAAAATTATAGGGGAATAAGTTTACCGAGTATACCAGGTAAAGTGTATGGCAGGGTTATTATTGAAAGAATTAGTGGTAAGACAGAGAGTAGGATTGCAGATGAGCAAGGAGGGTTTAGAGTGGGTAGGGGATGTGTAGATCAAGTGTTTACAGTGAAGCATATATTTTTTTTTTTTTTTTTTTTTTTCAACAAGTCGGCCGTCTCCCACCGAGGCAGGGTGACCCAAAAGAAAGAAAATCCCCAAAAGAAAAAACTTTCATCATCATTCAACACTTTCACCACACTCATACATAATCACTGTCTTTGCAGAGGAGCTCAGATACGACAGCTGAGAAAAGTCCCTCCCAGCTGTCACTATCTCAGACCCCTCCTTTAAAGTGCAGGCATTGTACTTCCCATTTCCAGGACTCAAGTCCAACTAAATCAATTAACTGGTTTCCCTGAATCCCTTCACACAATGTTACCCTGCTCACACTCCAACAGATCGTCATGTCCCAAAAACCATTCGTCTCCATTCACTCCTATCTAACACGCTCACACATGCTTGCTGGAAGTCCAAGCCCCTCGCCCTCAAAACCTCCTTTACCCCTTCCCTCCAACCTTTTCTAGGACGACCCCTACCCGCCTTCCTTCCCTACAGATTTATACGCTCTCAAGTCATTCTACTTTGATCCATTCTCTCTAAATGACCAAACCACCTCAACAACCCCTCTTCAGCCCTGTGACAAATACTTTTAGTAACTCCACACCTTCTCCTAATTTCCACATTCCGAATTTTCTGCATAATATTTACACCACACATTGCCCTTAGACAGGACATCTCCACTGCCTCCAGCCTCCTCCTCGCTGCAGCATTTGCAACCCATGCTTCACACCCATATAAGAGTGTTGGTACCACTATACTTTCGTACATTCCCTTCTTTGCCTCCATGGATAACGTTTTTGTCTCCACAGATACCTCAATGCACCACTCACCTTTTTTCCTTCATCAATTCTATGGTTAACCTCATCCTTCATAAACCCATCCGCTGACACATCAACTCCCAAATATCTGAAAACTTTTACTTCTTCCATAATCCCTCTCTCCAATGTGATATCCAATTTTTCTTTATTTAAATCGTTTGATACCCTCATCACCTTACTCTTATCTATGTTCACTTTTAACTTTCTACCTTACACACTCTCCCAAACTCGTCCACTAACCTTTGCAACTTTTCTTTAGAATCTCCCATAAGCACAGTATCATCAGCAAAAAGTAACTGTGTCAACTCCCATTTTGCATTTAATTCTCCATAATTTAATCCACCCTCTCCCCAACACCCTAGCATTTACTTCTTTTACAACCCCATCTATAAATATATTAAACAACCATGGTGACATTACACAACCCTGTCTAAGACCTACTTTTACCGGAAGTAATCTCCTCTCTCCTACACACCCTAACCTGAGCCTCACTATCCTCATAAAAACTCTTTACAGCCTTCAGTAACTTACTACCTATTCCATACACTTGCAACATTTGCCACATTGCTCCCCTATCCACTCTATCATATGCCTTTTCTAAATCCATAAATGCAATAAAAACTTCTCTACCTTTATCTAAATACTGTTCACATATATGCTTCACTGTAAACACTTGATCTACACATCCCTACCCACTCTAAAGCCTCCTTGCTCATCTGCAATCCTACTCTCTGTCTTACCTCTAATTCTTTCAATAATAACCCTGCCATACACTTTACCTGGTATACTCAGTAAACTTATTCCCCTATAATTTTTACACTCTCTTTTATCCCCTTCCCTTTATATAAAGGAACTATACATGCTCGCTGCCAATCCCTAGGTACCTTCCCTCTTTCATACATTTATTAAACAAAATACCAACCACTCCAGCACTATATCCCCCTGCTTTTAACATTTCTGTCATGATTCCGTCAATTCCAGCTGCTTTACCCCCTTTCATTCTACGTAATGCCTCATGCACCTCCCCCACACTCACATCCTGCTCTTCTTCACTCCTAAACGATGTTGTACCTCCTGGCCAGTACATGAAATTATCGCCTCCCTCTTTTCATCGACATTTAAAAGTTCCTCAAAATATTCCCGCCATCTACCCAATACCTCCAGCTCCCCATCTACTAACTCCCTACTCTGTTTTTAACTGACAAATCCATTCGTTCCCTAGGCTTTCTTACCTTGTTTATCTCACTCCAAATTTTTTCTTGTTTTCAGCAAAATTTCTTGACAGAGCCTCTCCCGTTCTTTCATCCGCTCTTCTTTAGCACTCTCTCACCACTCTCTTCACCTTTCTTTTACTCTCCATATACTCTGCTCTTCTACTAACACTTCTGTTTTGTAAAAACCTCTCATAAGCTACCTTTTCTCTTTTATCACACCCTTTACTTCTTCATTCCACCACTCACTCCTCTTTCCTCCTGCACCCACCCTCCTATAACCACAAACTTCTGCCCCACATTCTAATACTGCATTTTAAAACTATCCCAACTCTCTTCAACCCCCACTACTCCTACTTGCACTAGCCCACCTTTCTGCCAATAGTTGCTTATATCTCACCCTAACTTCCTCCTCCCTTAGTTTATACACTTTTACCTCTCTCTTACTTGCTGTTGCCATTTTCTTTTGTCCCATCTACCTTTTACTCTAACTGTAGTTACAACCAAATAATGATCTGATATATCCGTTGCCCTCTATAAACATGTACATCCTGAAGCCTACTCATCAACCTTTATCCACCAATACATAATCCAACAAACTACTTTCCTTCGTGCTATATCATACCTTGTATATTTATTTATCCTCTTTTCATAAAATATGTATTACTTATTACCAAACCTCTTTCTACACATAGCTCAATTAATGGCTCCCCATTTACATTTACCCTGGCACCCCAAATTTACCTACTACTCCATCCACAACATTTTTACCCACTTTAGCATTAAGATCCCCAACCACAATTACTCTCTCACTTGGTTCAAAACTCCCCACACACTCACTCAACATTTCCCAAAATCTCTCTCTCTTCTACACTTCTCTCTTCTCCAGGTGCATAAACACTTACTATAACCCACTTTTCACATCCAACCTTTATTTTACTACACATAATCCTTGAATTTATACATTTATATTCCTTCTTTACCTGCCATAACTGATTATTCAACATTATTGCCACTCCTTCTTTAGCTCTAACTCTATTTGAAACCCTGATCTAATCCCATTTATTTCTCCCACTGAAACTCTCCTACCCCTTCAGCTTTGTCTCATTTAAAGCCAGGACATCCAGCTTCTTTTCATTCATAACATCTACACTCATCTCTTTCTTATCATTCGCACATTCAAACATCCCACTTTGACGATTTTCTTCTTCTTCTTTTTAGTAAGCTATACAGGAAAAGGTGTTACTAGCCCATTGTTCCCGGCATTTTAGTTGACTTTTACAACACGCATGGCTTACGGAGGAAAGATTCTTATTCCACTTCCCCATGGATATGAAAGGGAAAAACAATAAGAACAAGAACTATTAAGATAAAATCAAAGAAAACTCAGATGAGTGTGTATACAATAAACGTGTACATGTTTGCGTAGTGTGACCTAAGTGTAAGTAGAAGTAGCAAGACGTACCTGAAATCTTGCATGTTTATGAGACAGAAAAAAGACACCAGCAATCCTACCATCATGTAAAACAGTTTCAGGTTTCTGTTTCACAGTCACCTGGCAGGATGGTAGTACCTCCCTGAGTGGTTGCTGTCTACCAACCTACTACCTATATGTGAACAGTATTTAGATAAAGGTAGAGAAGTTTTTATTGCATTTATGGATTTAGAAAAGGCATATGATAGAGTGGATAGGGGAGCAATGTGGCAAATGTTGCAAGTGTATGGAATAGGTAGTAAGTTACTGAAGGCTGTAAAGAGTTTTTATGAGGATAGTGAGGCTCAGGTTAGGGTGTGTAGGAGAGAGGGAGATTACTTCCCGGTAAAAGTAGGTCTTAGACAGGGATGTGTAATGTCACCATGGTTGTTTAATATATTTATAGATGGGGTTGTAAAAGAAGTAAATGCTAGGGTGTTGGGGAGAGGGGTGGGATTAAATTATGGAGAATTAAATGCAAAATGGGAGTTGACACAGTTACTTTTTGCTGATGATACTGTGCTTATGGGAGATTCTAAAGAAAAGTTGCAAAGGTTAGTGGACGAGTTTGGGAGAGTGTGTAAAGGTAGATAGTTAAAAGTGAACATAGATAAGAGTAAGGTGATGAGGGTATCAAACGATTTAAATAAAGAAAAATTGGATATCACATTGGAGAGAGGGATTATGGAAGAAGTAAATGTTTTCAGATATTTGGGAGTTGACGTGTCAGCGGATGGGTTTATGAAGGATGAGGTTAACCATAGAATTGATGAAGGAAAAAAGGTGAGTGGTGCATTGAGGTATCTGTGGAGACAAAAAACGTTATCCATGGAGGCAAAGAAGGGAATGTACGAAAGTATAGTGGTACCAACACTCTTATATGGGTGTGAAGCATGGGTTGCAAATGCTGCAGCGAGGAGGAGGCTGGAGGCAGTGGAGATGTCCTGTCTAAGGGCAATGTGTGGTGTAAATATTATGCAGAAAATTCGGAATGTGGAAATTAGGAGAAGGTGTGGAGTTACTAAAAGTACAGTGGACCCTCGGTTAACGAAAAAAAATTCATTGCAGAAGCCTGCTCAAGTGCCATTACTGAACGAATTTACGTCCTTAAGAAATAATGTCATGTAAGTTAGTCTATTTCAGACCCCCAAAACTACACTTCCACAAGAACTTACAAAATTATACTTACATAATTGCACGATTTCCGGGGTATTCGTTAACCGAGGGTCCACTGTATTTGTCAGAGGGCTGAAGAGGGGTTGTTGAGGTGGTTTGGTCATTTAGAGAGAATGGATCAAAGTAGAATGACTTGGAGAGCGTATAAATCTGTAGGGGAAGGAAGGCGGAGTAGGGGTCGTCCTAGAAAAGGTTGGAGGGAAGGGGTAAAGGAGGTTTTGTGGGCGAGGGGCTTGGACTTCCAGCAAGCATGTGTGAGCGTGTTAGATAGGAGTGGAGACGAATGGTTTTTGGAATATGACGATATGTTGGAGTGTGAGCAGGGTAACATTGTGTGAAGGGATTCAGGGAAACCAGTTAATTGATTTAGTTGGACTTGAGTCCTGGAAATGGGAAGTACAATGCCTGCACTTTAAAGGAGGGGTCTGAGATAGTGACAGCTGGGAGGGACTTTTCTCAGCTGTCGTATCTGAGCTCCTCTGCAAAGACAGTGATTATGTATGAGTGTGGTGAAAGTGTTGAATGATGATGAAAGTTTTTTCTTTTTGGGGATTTTCTTTCTTTTTGGGTCACCCTGCCTCGGTGGGAGACGGCCGACTTGTTGAAAAAAAAAAAAAAAAAACTTACAGCATAAACCCATTCTCTCATATCTAGGCCCAAATTTACTGCTCACAGCTTATCTGAGTGAGCTGAGCTCATGGCGTAGTACAAGACTGACACTGGCTTCAAAGCTGTAATATAACAAAACTGACACTGAAAGGGTTAATATCCAAAATAAAATTATGAAATATTATTGATAAATACTAAATCCCTAGAGTTAAATTAACTTTTAAAAAGGCAATTTAACTCAATGATTTTTATAAAGGGAAAAAATTATAATGAAACAAAATGATAAACGTTCTTCACCTGAGCTTGATATTGTTCAAGTATAACATGGCCTGGAAATTCTGGTTCTGGAATGTGAGCAAATCTGTCTATAACCAGGTGAAGGATATGTAGTCCTTCTAGTCGCAACTCATCACTGTCACTGGTTGCTCCCATGAAGCCCATACGTACCACCTCACTTAAGTGTAGCACCAAGTAGTCTCCTGAATGTAAAAGAAAAAAGAAAATTTTGTTGTAATTTTCTTCAAAACTTTTGTCTTCATGGTGCTAGCTTAGATCACTTTTCTACTAAAATCACATTAACTATAAAGAGCAATAATTCTCACATTAAACTACAAAAACTTAATTTCAATTACATTAACTTTTTTTTTCTACAAAATTACATGCTAGAGCAAAGTACTGACCCTTCATTTTCGTTGTTTGCATTTCTCTAGCAAGAGCCAAATCAAAGTGTGCACGGTTATTTTCACACTCTTGAATAATTTTAGCAATGCACTGAGCAGCAAAAACCCTAGTAGTCCAGCGAGGAGGTATACTGGGGTGAGGGTCAGGTTCCCCTCCTGTGTGGATCTGAACCATATCATCATCAGCCCCCTCTTCACCTGTATCACCAGGGTTTTCATTTGTTCCACTCTCTGGAAATAGTCAAAACAGAATAAAATATTAATAAAGTTTTTAAAAAAGACTACTATCATATGTACCTTCTAAAGTCACTATCTAAATATTCTCCAAACATCGAGCAGTTGTGTATGCATATGTAAAACATGGCTAAATATAATTTTACCTGACAACAGAAGATAATTTTTTTTAATAAAAATTCATTAATTTATCATGGACACACCTGAGACCATAACATACAGTACCTGCCATCAGTTTCATGTGTTCTTCTACCTTTGTAGCTAAACCTGAGGGCAGGATTCTCTTTAAAGTTGACCAAATATTCAATTATAAGAGTAAAATAGTGACTCGAATGAATTGGTGTAAAATTAATGAGAATGCAGGCGGACAGGTCTGGTACGCGGGCTGATACTCGGGGAAACGGCCGATAGTCGGGCCAAAATTGGGCCGAAAAAAGCGACTGAAACACGAATCGGCCGAGACCCAGGGTAGCCGATACTCGGGGGTCCAATGTACTTATTCTCACTACAACCCTCCCTCCAACATGCCCAGGCACCCACCATCCTCACCACTACACTCCCCTCTACACCACAAGCCCAGGTATACACTTTCTGCTTGTGCTTGGATTCATCAAGACTACGTATAGTACTGAATACCTGCTGCTAGGATGAGGGACTAATTATCTCATTTTATACCTCTTCAGTTCAGTCTTCTGTTTCTGTCCCTGTATTGTACTGATAAAACCACTGATTGGTAAAATACATAATAAAGATGCCCAGTTGTTGAGGCATGTGTTAAACTCTTCAAAGCTACTACAGTGGACCCATGAAAATCGTCCCCCTTGAATATCGGCAAATTTGAAAATCGGCAGCTTTTTTTTGGCAAAATATTGACTTGATTTTCATCCTGTGGCTTAAAAATCGGTGGTTGTATGAAACACGTCCGAGTGGCCTCCCACCCACCGTGGACACAAACACCATTCAGCGTCAGTGTGCCATTGTTTACCAGCGAGTGACGATCACCTCACATGTTCATACGATACATTTCTTAATATTTCATTCGTTTTAGTGCTTGCAACTCCTAAATAAGCCACCATGGGCCCAAAGAAAGCTCCTAGTGCCAGCCCTTCGGTAAAGGAAGTGAGAAACACGATTGAAGTTAAGAAAGAGATCATAGAAAAATATGAAAGTGGAGTGCGTGTGGGGTCGCTCTCCAGGATGTATGGGAAGGCCCATTCAACCATCACTTCCATCTTGTTGAAGAAAAAGGAAATCAAGGAAGCTGATGTTGCAAAAGGGGTGAATATGCTAACGAAAAAGAGATCGCAAATAATCGAAGAAGCTGAGAAGTTGTTGCTTTTGTGGATCAGACAAAAAGAGTTAGCAGGAGATAGTGTTACACAGTCAATAATTTGCGAAAAGGCAAGGCAGTTGCATGACGATCTCGTAAAGAAAAGTCCTGGAACGAGTGCTGATGTTGATGAATTCAAGGCCAGCAAAGGCTGGTTTGAAAATTTCAAGAAGTGAAGTGGCATACATGATGTTGTAAGGCATGGAGGGGCTGCAAGTTCTGACAAATGTGCGGCTGAAAAATTTGTGCACGAATTCAAGGGGTACATAGAGGCTGAACAATTCAAACCCCAACAAGTGTTCAATTGTGATGAAACAGGCCTCTTTTAGAAGAAAATGCCAAAGAGGATCTACATCACGAAGGAGGAAAATGCACTGCCAGGACACAAACATATGAAAGACAGGCTAACTCTTACGTTGTGTGGTAATGCTAGTGGGGATTTCAAAGTGAAGCCTTTACTGGTGTATCACTCTGAAAATCCTAGTGTGTTCAAGAAAAACAGTGTCGCCAAGGCTAATTTGTGTGTGATGTGGAAGGCTAACAGTAAGGAATGGGTCACGAGGGAAATTTTCCTCGATTGATTCAATGAAGTGTTTGGCCCCAGTGTGAAGAAATACCTCCTGGAAAATAAATTGGATCTCAAGTGCCTCCTGGTATTGGACAATGCTCCTTCTCATCCTTGAGACTTGAAAAAAGCAAATGTTGAAGGATTTTAAGTTCATCAGAGTGAAGTTCTTGCCCCCTAATACCACTCATCTCCTCCAGCCCATGGACCAGCAGATCATTTCAAACTTCAAAAAACTCCACCAAAGCAATGTTTCAAAGGTGCTTTGACATAACCTCAGACTCTGAAATGACCCTAAGAGAGTTCTGGAAAGATCACTTCAATATCCTCCATTGCATACGCCTTATAGGTAAAGCTTGGCAGGAAGTGACTTCCAGGACGATGAACTCTGCTTGGAGAAAATTGTGGCCAGATTGTGTCCTCGACAAAGATTTTGAAGGGTTTGAGGCTGACCCTGACATCCCTATGCCAGTTGTGGAAACAATTGTGGCATTAGGGACGTCCATGGGGATGGAGGTTAGTGGTGAGGATGTGGAAGAGTTGGTGGAGGACCACAATGAAGAACTAACCACTGAAGAGCTGCTGGACCTTAATCTGCAAAAACAACAGACCAGAGCTCAGGAAATTGATTCAGAGGAGGAGGAAGGGAGAGGGAAGAAGCTGCTTTCTTCAGAGATTAACCCTTAACCCTTTGACTGTCGCAACCCCTAATCCTGAGTGCTCTCCTGTTGTCGCAAAATTTAAAAAAAAAAAAAATTCTTAGGAAATGATAGAGAATCTTTTCCCGATGGTAATGACACCAAAAGTATGAAATTTGATTGAAAACTTACGGAGTTACGCTCTCGCGAAGTTAGTGATCTCGGCGATATACACGCATCCGCAATTTCGCCGACTTTGAGCCCTATTTTCGCCCAATTCCATTGTTCCAGTCGACAAAACTCATAGCTATTTCTTTAGAACTCCATTTGTTCTATCGATTGAGTACAAGAAACCACCAATTTACCGATTTCAACTACCCAATAAAGTGGTCAGAAATTGGCAATTTGGCCAATTTCATGCAAAATAAAAAAGTTGTCAATTTCAAAATAGGGTCCACAATAAACAATGCAGACATTCCTGGCACTAAAATAAGATGTTATCTGTTCATTAGTCACATCTTCAGACCCCTCTTATATTTCTCTTGCTTTCTATTTTGATTTTTTATTCACACAAAAAATAGAAGATTTATCGTTATGCAGACTATTGCATTATTGTAAAAATGGTATAAATAATATCAGTGCACTTGTGAAAGAATATTTGACTCACCAATTGATGTGTATTGGACGTGTGGCGTGATTTGTTTACTCTTGAACATTTGCAAAAATCTAACATTTCCCCTACTTTGAGCTCAATTTCAAGGTCGTTTTCATCATGAAACTAATCAAAATCATCTATATTTCTGTAGTATGTTTTCCATTCTATCAAATGAGACCATAAAAAAGAGAATACAACCATAAATACTATATGAAAATACACCTCAAAGAAAGCGTTTTAATAAAAAAAAAACGGTCGGAGTTTTTCTCTCTCATTATGCACTACATGCTGCAGGATTTTTTTTTATACAGCGCACACTGACCACACAGACCCATTCTCTCATATGTGGGCCTACCAGCTTTCTCCCACTTGATTTGAAGCCGCTAGAATTTGTGAGTACACTGTATATATACGTCCGAAACAGTGGCTCGTAAGATGTATATATACGACCGAAACAGTCAAAGGGTTAAACTGTCCAAACGTTTATATACGTTCGCATGCATACTGCTCCGAATGTAAATCTACATTTTATTTTTCATTCCTTCAAATTTAGTGCGATAGGCCTGAGTCGTCTAGACATGAGAGAATGGGTCTGCGCCCTCAGTGAGCGCAGTATTAAAAAAATCTGGGACCACTTAGTAACTTGTGGGAACACCAGTTCAATTGAGCGCCAGCTAGAACAAATAGTGTGGCAAACACCAGGGATTCACCGATGTCATGTCGCATTAACACTCTCCTTATAAGAGGAAAGTAAAAATAGGTTAGATAAATACATGAGTGGTTGTGGGTGGGTGTGAGTTGGACCTGACTAGCTTGTGCTACTAGGTCTGATGCCATTCTCCTTCCTTCAGAGGATGTGACCTGACTAGATGGGTCACTGGTCTAAGCTGTGGGGTGACATGGACTTGCCTTGCATGGGCCAGTAGACCTCCTGCAGTGTTCCTTCTTTCTTATGTTCTTATGTATTCGGCAGGCTGGCTGGCTTTGGCTGTCTCTCTGTCTATATCTCTATCTGTCTCTGTCTCTATCTCTATCTGTCTCTATCTCTATCTGTCTCTATCTCTATCTCTATCTGTCTCTATCTCTATCTCTATCTGTCTCTATCTCTATCTCTATCTGTCTCTATCTCTATCTGTCTCTATCTCTATCTGTCTCTATCTCTATCTGTCTCTATCTCTATCAGTCTCTATCTCTATCTGTCTCTATCTCTATCTGTCTCTATCTCTATCTGTCTCTATCTCTATCTGTCTCTATCTCTATCTGTCTCTATCTCTATCTGTCTCTATCTCTATCTGTCTCTATCTCTATCTGTCTATATCTCTATCTGTCTATATCTCTATCTGTCTATATCTCTATCTGTCTATATCTCTATCTGTCTATATCTCTATCTGTCTATATCTCTATCTGTCTATATCTCTATCTGTCTATATATCTATCTGTCTATATATCTATCTGTCTATATATCTATCTGTCTATATATCTATCTGTCTATACATCTATCTGTCTATATATCTATCTGTCTATATATCTATCTGTCTATATATCTATCTATATTTATCTGTCCTATATCTCTGTCTCTCTCTCACATGTACACAAGTACAGTTATTATGCATAGTGTAAATTACCTAGGATAACCCAAAAATTCCAGGCAAAGTGCTATACAATGCTTGTAGATATAAGACATAATAAGCATGACTGGCAAGTAATACGCATTGTCACTTCTGCATTGTGTATAATACCTGTTGGTTTACGAGCCGCACTCTGAGACTGAGAGACAAGCAGACGGAAAGACACACACACAGGCAGACAGAAAGACAGATAAGCAGAGTTAGACAGACATAAGCAGAGCTAGACAGACACAGAGAGACAGACAGACACAGAGAGACAGACAGACACAGAGAGACAGACAGACAGACACAGAGAGACAGACAGACAGACACAGAGAGACAGACAGACACAGAGAGACAGACAGACACAGAGAGACAGACAGACACAGAGAGACAGACAGACACAGAGAGACAGACAGACACAGAGAGACAGACAGACACAGAGACAGACAGACACAGAGACAGACAGACACAGAGAGACAGACAGACACAGAGACAGACAGACACAGAGACAGACAGACAGAGAGACAGACAGACACAGAGAGACAGACAGACACAGACAGACAGATAGACAGACAGACATGTGTGTAACATTGAAAAAGGGAGGGTTCCCTCCAGCACTGCTGACATTTATCAAATGTCACTGGGCTGTCAAGAGTTATCTGACACTTGTCAACACACCATTCTTCAAGGAGTTTCATATATTCCAGGCACACAGGCAGACAGAAAGACAGATAAGCAGAGCTAGAAAGATAGACAGACAGATACAGATAGACAGATACAGAGAGACAGACAGATACAGACAGACAGATAGACAAACAGACAGATAGACAAACAGACAGATAGACACAAACATTTTTGTGTATAACAGTGAAAACAAATAAAGCAGTGTTCCCTGAGTGCACATTCATCAAGTGTCACTGCCTGTCAGCAGTTTGCTGACACTTGTCATAACACCATGCTTTAAGGTATACTCCAGAATGTCTAAAACATTGCAGCGACCTATAAATACTTTGTATATATTTCTAGACAATAGTAAATGACCCAGGCAGGTGAAAATGTTCACCTGTGGGTGTGATTGTGACTATTTCAGAACCTAATATTAGTGTCAGAACAAAGATTGGCTATGAAATCACAAGAACTATTATAAATTGTAATTATCAGAACATAAAAAAATCTATAAATTAAAATAAAAACGAGAAAAAAAGGTATATTGGCAACACTTTTGCAAATGGCAGGAGTGAATGTTGCCGTTGGGTGAGCATCCAGCTTCAACTTCACGGGTTTATATCTCGGTAAGTACTGGCCCTAAATTTTTTTTTTATCCTATACCATTTATAAAAATGTGCTCTACATTAAAAAAAAAAAAAAAAAAAGTTTTTCAAAATATTCGGAGCACTACGCAGGTGAACGTAGATCTATGTGTGGACAGTTTAAGGAGATGTGTGTGATGTGGACTAGGATGGAAAGATTTGTGGAGGAGCATCACCCTGACAAAGCTGTTGCAGGCCGTGTATGCGACATGTTCAATGACAATGTCTTGTCACATTTTAGGGATATTTTAAAGAAAAACCAGAAACAGACCTTTCTGGACAGTTATTTTGTGAGACAGGGGTCCAGTGACTCTCAACCTGGTCCTAGTGGCATTACAAAACAAAGAAGGGAAGTAACCCTGGAAAAGGACTTGGTACCTGAAGTCTTAATGGAAGGGGATTTCCCTTCCAAACACTAGCAACTCCTTCTTCCTCTTCCCTCCTTCCGTCTTCCACACATCAACAACGCTTCAATAAAGGTAAGTGTCAAGTTATTACTGTTTTATACTTCATGTCTCATTGTTTTCTGTGTAGATAAATGTACATTTTATGTAAAAAAGTTTTTTTTAAACACTTTTGGGTGTCTGGAACGGATTAATTTGATTTACATTATTTCTTATGGGGAAAATGGTTTTGAAAATTGTCCATTTTGAATTTCAGCAGACTCTCTGGAACAGATTATGGACGATTTTCAAGGGCCCACTGTACTTATAAATTTAATGTTATCTGTCAAATCTATGCCCTGAATCCCTAATAATAAGGTATGCAATCTCTCACCAATAAGACTTGGTTGGAATTGCCAATAAATTGTCCACACTGAGTTTAGGAAATGTTATAAGGTGTTACATAACTAAGTAGCATTCACCTGATGCGCTGGTGAGAACTTCCCGGCACAGAGTAAGCCACAGGTTGAGGTGCGAAGTGGACAGAGCTTGCAACATGGATGTCAAAGTGTGATGCACATTTCGCACCAGCACACAGTCTGTTTCTGTGTCTAAAAGACCAAACAACAGGCCTGGAAGTCCTGTTTCTGTCATAGCTAACCCTGCATAAAAGAAAGGACAATTAAGTCATAAAAACTGAAAACTTTCAGTATTTAGTATAGTTTATGAAATTATAAAAAATGCATTGAAAACTAACTACAGTTTACCATTTGCAGATTTTTCATTTCTTATTTTGAGTATTTATGATTAATTTTAAAGTGAACAAATACTTTATTTGCCACAAAGGCCTGTAATAAATATTGGGAAGCAGTGGAGATGTTTTGTGTAATATGTGGTATGAACATTATGCAAAGAATGCAGAGTAGATATAGATGGTGTGAGGTTATGATAGGTTTATTCAGAGGGCAGAAGAGGGGTTGTTGAGATGGTTAGAGCAGTTAAAGCCTGAAGCAGAATAGAATGACCAAGAGAGAATATAAATCAGAAAAGGGGAAGGAGTAGGGATCTTTTCATGAAGGATTGGAGAGAGTATGTGTATTAATTTTTAAGCAGTAGGGGCTTGAGCATGCAAAGAAATGAGAGCATCTTAGATAAGAACAAGTGGAGAGAAGTGATTTGAAGGATCTTAACTTACTGTTGGAGTGAGAGCAAGGTAACATTTATGAAGGGATTCAGAGAAACCTTGAAGTGGGAAGTACAGTGCCGGCACCCTGAAGGATAGGAGGGAAGGTTGACTTGAATTGCGACGTCTCTGCACTTTTTGCAAGATGACTAATTAACCCTTTCACTGTTAGTGCCGTATAGATATGTCTTACGAGCCAGTGTTGGTGACGTATTAATACGCCAAAATTCTAGCAGCTTCAAATCTAGCGGGAGAAAGCTGGTAGGCCTACATGTGAGAGAATGGGTATGCATCGTCAGTGTGTGCAGTATAAAAAAAAATCAGAGAAGCCGCAGTGCATTGTGGGAGTGCTAATTCAGTACGCCTTGGTCACCCAGCCTTGCAGTAAGGAATACCTCACTCTCCGGCGAATTGGGACTTTTCCCTTCCCAAGTGATAGTTCTAACACAGATTGAAGTGTCAGTGAAGATGAATCTCATGGTTCTGAGGAGTTTGTGACAGAACACAATGCCCAGGATACCAGAAATAGTGCTGAAAACCCAGAGATTATCAACCTTCCACTTAAAAAGTGAGACAAAGTGACTTATTTCCATGTGGGTGGTGGGGAAGATAGTGTGGGTGGTGGGGAAGGCAGCGTCGGTGTTGAGGAAGGCAGCATCGGTGGTGAGGAAGGCAGCGTGGGTTTGTGAAAACAACATAGCAGCATATGTGTAGATTACCTAGGATAAAAAAAAAAGTTTTGGAGTGAGATTAATAAGTTGAGGAAGCCTAGGGAACAAATGGATTTGACAGTTAAAAATAGGAGAGGAGAGTTATTAAATGAAGAGTTAGAGGTATCGGGAAGATGGAGGGAATATTTTGAGGAATTGTTAAATGTTGATGAAGATAGGGAAGTTGTGATTTCGTGTATAGGGCAAGGAGGAATAACATCTTGTAGGAGTGAGGAAGAGCCAGTTGTGAGTGTGGGGGAAGTTCGTGGGGCAGTGGGTAAAATGAAAGAGGGTAAGGCAGCTGGGATTGATGGGATAAAGATAGAAAAATTAAAAGCAGGTGGAGTGGTTGGTGTTATTATTTAATAAATGTATGGAAAGGGTAAGGTACCTAGGGATTGGCAGAGAGCATGCATAGTTCCTTTGTATAAAGGCAAAGGGGACAAAAGAGAGTGCAAAAATTATAGGGAAATAAGTCTGTTGAGGGTGGGAAATGGCCGATTTGTTGAAAAAAAAAAAAGTCTGTTGAGTTCAGGTACGTCTTGTTACTTCTACTTACACTTAGGTCACACTACACATTCATGTACAAGCATATATATATACAAACCCCTCTGGAGTTTCTTCTATTTTCTTACTAGTTCTTGTTCTTATTTCCTCTTATCTCCATGGGGAAGTGGAACAGAATACTTCCTCCGTAAGCCATGCGTGTCGTAAGAGGCGACTAAAATGCCAGGAGCAAGGGGCTAGTAACCCCTTCTCCTGTATATATTAATAAATGTAAAAGGAGAAACTTTCGTTTTTCCTTTTGGGCCACACCGCTTCGGTGGGAAACGGCCGACGTGTTGAAAGAAAGAAAGAAAAGGAGAAACTTTCGTTTTTCCTTTTGGGCCACCCCGCCTCGGTGGGAAACGGCCGACGTGTTGAAAGAAAGAAGTCTGTTGAGTTCAGGTATGTCTTGTTACTTCTACTTACACTTAGGTCACACTACACATTCATGTACAAGCATATATATACACACACCCCTGTGGGTTTTCTTCTATTTTCTTACTAGTTCTTGTTCTTATTTCCTCTTATCTCCATGGGGAAGTGGAACAGAATTCTTCCTCCGTAAGCCATGAGTGTCGTAAGAGTCGACTAAAATGCCGGGAGCAAGGCGCTAGTAACCCCTTCTCCTGTATACATTACTAAAGTTAAAAAGAGAAACTTTTGTTTTTCTCTTTGGACCACCCCGCCTTGGTGGAAAACGGCCCATTTGTTGAAAGAAAGAAAGAAGAAGTCTGTTGAGTATACCTGGTAAAGTGTATGGTAGAGTTATTATTGAAAGAATTAAGAGCAAGATGGAGAGTAGGATAACAGCTGAAAAAGGAGGTTTTAGGAAAGGTAGTGGGTGTGTAGACCAAGTGTTTACAGTGAAACATATAGCTGAACAGTATTTAGATAAGGGTAAAGAGGTTTTTGTAGCATTTATGGATTTGGAAAAGGCGTATGACAGGGTGGATAGGGGGGCAATGAGGCAGATGTTGCAGGTGTATGGAATAGGAGGTAGGTCGCTGAAACCAGTGAAGAGTTTATACGAGGATAGTGAGGCTCAGGTTAGAGTATGTAGAAGAGAGTGAGATTATTTCCAAGTAAAAGTAGGCCTTAGACAAGGATGTGTGATGTCAACATGGCTGTTCAATATATTTATAGATGGGGTTGTAAGAGAAGTGAATGTGTGGGTGTTGGCAAGAGGTGTGGGGTTAAAAGATAAAGAATCTAACACAAAGTGGGAGTCGTCACAGCTGCTTTTTGCTGATGACACTGTGCTTTTGGGAGATTCTGAAGAGAAGTTGCAGAGGTTGGTGGATGAGTTTGGTAGGGTATGTAAAAGAAGGAAATTGAAAGTGAATATAGGAAAGAGTAAGGTGATGAGGATAACAAAAAGATTAGGTGATGAAAGATTGGATATCAGATTGGAGGAAGAGAGTATGGAGGAGGTGAATGTATTCAGATATTTAGGAGTGGATGTGTCAGCAGATGGATCTATGAATGATGAGGTGAATCATAGAATTGATGAGAGTAAAAGGGTAAGTGGTGCACTTAGGAGTCTGTGGAGACAAAGAACTTTGTCCGTGAAAGCAAAGAGGGGAATATATGAGAGTATAGTTATACCAAGACTCTTATATGAGTGTGAAGCATGGGTGGTGAATGTTGCAACAAGGAGAAGTCTGGAGGCAATGGAGATGTCATGTCTGAGATCAATGTGTGGTGTGAATATAATGCAGCGAATTCGTAGTGTGGAAATTAGGAGGAGCGGGATTACCAAGACTATTATCCAGAGGGCTGAGGAGGGGTTGTTGAGGTGGTTTGGACATGTAGAGAGGCTGGAACAAAGTAGAATGAATTTCGAGAGTGTATAAATCTGTAGTGGAGGGAAGGTGGGGTAGGGGTCGGCCTAGGAAAGGTTGGAGGGAGGGGGTAAAGGAGGTTTTGTGTGCGAGAAGCTTGGACTTCCAGCAAGCATGCATGAGCATATTTGATAGGAGTGAATGGAGACAAATGGTTTTTAATACTTGACATGCTGTTGGAGTGAGTGTGAGCAAAGTAACATTTATGAAGGAATTCAGGGAAACCGGCAGGCCGGACTTGAGTCCTGGAGATGGGAAGTACAGTGCCGGCACTCTGAAGGAGGGATGTTAAATGTTGCAGTTTTATAACTGTAGTGTAAGCATGCCTCTGGCAAGAGAGTGATGGAGTGAATGATGATGAAAGTTTTTCTTTTTTGGGCCACCCTGCCTTGGTGGGAAACGGCCGATATGTTAATAAAATAAAATATAACCCAAAAAAGTCAGACAAAGTGACTTATTCCCATGTGGGTTGTGGGGAAGATGGCATGGGTGATGGGGAAGACAGTGTGGGTAGTGGGGAAGGCTGCGTAGGTGATGGGGAAGGCAGCGTGGGTTTGCATAAACATGTTTTATCAGCAATATCATGATGATAATGTTTGTGCGGTTATTGTGTTGCATACGAGTGTATATACATATACAGTGGACCCCCGAGTAACGAGCAAAATTCATTCCAGAAGCCTGCTCAAGTGCCATTACCGAACGAATTTACTCCCTTAAGAAATAATGTCAAGTAGGTTAGTCCATTTCAGACCCCCAAAAATACACTTACAAAAGCACTTACAATATTATACTTACATAACTGTATGATTTCCGGGTGCTCGTTACTCGGGGGTCCACTGTATACATTACACATTATATTGGTCTCACAGGCCACAAAAGTTACTTGATAAAATAAAATATGTATTACAAAATAAAAGAAAAAAGTATAATAAAAGTAAAAATAATATTACCGAGTGAGTGGCAGTCGCGGATGTTGCCATAAGCGGTTCACTTTGTCAACCTTACGCCTCTAAATCTTGGTAAGTAATTATAAAAAAAAAGTTTGTTTTTGTTTTAAAACACTTACAAAAATATTCTTAAGATTTTGGTAAGAAAAAATAATATTTTTTTTCGAATTTTTTTCGACACAGAACGAGAGTTTAGAATCAGAGGTCCCTACAGTGAAAGGGTTAATGAATGATGGTAAATGTTTCCTCTTTGGGGTCATCCTACCTAGGTTAAATAAAAATGGAATGAGAGTAAAGTATGTACTATACCCTAAGGAAATTTTAAAAATACTGTACGTAAAATACACTAATTGAAGAAAAACATCACAAGCATAGTTGTAATGCTTTAACTACAAATAGGAAATCAAATATAAAATTACACTTTTTTTTGTTGTTGTTTTGCAAACTATACTGTGGGAAAGTATAGTGCCTGCACTCTGAAGAATGAGTGGGGATGTTGCAGTTTTGGAGTCATTGAACTGTGGTGTTTGTGAGGTAATGACAAAACGGCTATTGAATGAAGCATGGTGAATACATTTCCTTCCCTGGGTTACCCTGCCTTAGTGAAAGATGGCTAATGTGACAAAAATAATACATCAGTTTTACTATGTTTATTTAAAACAGAATAATATACAGTACCTTGATCCTGTTCTTCAGATCCCTGTGCAAGGCTCAAAGCATGCTCGCACACTTCCCAGGCTTCACGTTGTGATAATTGTCTGAGACAAGATACTGCAGCACGACGCAACAGGAGGTGATCACAACTTAGCTTTTTCTGTTGTTATAAAAGGATAATGTAGGATAAATGCAGAGTCAATCTATCCATTTGAACATAATGCTATACTAACTACTGCACAGCTTTTGTCCTCTACACATTGTTAATTCGTTAGAGTAAATGAAACAAGACAAAGATTTCTTACTGCCATCGATAAAGAAAACAAGAGGCCACAGTTGCAAACTAAGAAAAAATTGGTGCTGAAATGATACTGAAAAGTTTTTCACAAATAGTTTTAGAACACAGGAGATACTATAGTACAAGCACTCAAAATTTAAAAAAAACTATAAAACAGATTAAACAGTGAATATGGAACACCACACACATCTTTTTTCCTGTAGCTACAAACAGGGGCAAGCATATACATGTAGCGTTTCTCCACCAAGCCCCAATATGTGCAGAATGCTAATCAATATTTAGCAAGTATTACATATACTACAGCATTATAAAGTGTGCAGTACCACACTCTCTCAGTAATTGCAAATTTTAAATTGCCAATTAGCCTATCCATGAGCTTTGATTTACAGTATGTCCTAATGACAGTTATCCAGAAGCTATGCTTGTAAAACTCTGATTTGCATATGCTATTATACCATTACCCACAAGCTGGGCTCCTGATAAGGCAAACTGTATATGGTATTATACTGTACACAAATAACCTTCACTTAGGAGACAAACTTAGGATGATGTTTTGGTCCGACTTGGACCGAAATGTCATCGTAAGTGTCAGTCTCCTAAATGAGGGTTATCTGTGTACTGATCCAGCCATGTATTGTCTCTGTATTATGTTGCTTTCTGCAAGCTTGGTCTCCCTGAGCCATGACTCACATAAATATTATGTCCTGATCTGTGAAGAGCTAGGCTGCTGGAAAAATGACTTACATAAGATATTACATTATCCTCAAGTGAATGCTGTCCCATATTATACTACTACATCTTTAAGACGGCTGGCTACTTTGCACTATTACTGACCAAAATAATGCAATCAGACTAATAATATGCCTGAGAACAAAGGCCATGGGGATCTGGAATGCATCCTACTTTTTCTTCCTAAAATACAGTACAATAGAACCCCCCATATCCATAAATTTGGTATCCATGGTTTCAGTTGTCCACTGTTTACTGTGGCCCAAAATTAACCCTTAATTTTGTTTAATAATGTCCCCAAAGCACAAAACTAGTGATGCTGGCAGTTCTTCAAATCCTAAGAGAAGCTATGAAATGCTTCCCATCAGTGAAAAAGTGCTAATATTAGACTTATTTTGCATAATCTATCAATTAAATTTTATCATAGGTATGTATGTACATAAAAAATGACTTGTATATTGGGTTTGCTACTATCCACAGTTTCACGTTTCCATGGTAGGTCTTGGAATGTATTCCAAGCATATACAGAGGTCCTACTGTACTATACAAACTCCATATCTGCAAATTCACCATTCGCATGCTAACTGGAGCACAACAATTGTAGATATGGGAGTACAGAAGTAATGATGCCAAGAGGGGAAAAGGGTGATGCTGAAGCTCCCAAAAATTCTGTCAGACCATCCAAAACCCTTAATGATGATAATGATGATAAATGATAATAATAATGACATTAATGATAATGACAATAATAATAATAATAATAATAATAATGATAATAATAATAATAATAATAATAATAATGCTTCAAGACATGTCCCCTAGCTCCCTCTTCTAACCAGACTGCAACCCCTAAGCCTATATAAAATTTCTGGAGCTGCTGCTGGAATACATTACATTGAATCTTTATTTTGACATAACCTATAAATATAATTATTTCCCAGAAACTTTTTATAAAGTGTAAATAAAAAATGCCCAAGAGTGTATGATATACAACTAAAGCAATTAACAGTGACAGCTCACCACAAGCATGGGGACAAGAGAGGAGAGATTGACATGTCTGGGTGCAAACATGTGCATCTGCTGCAGACATGCTATAGCTTCAGCTTGTACTAATGGATCAGGGTGTTCTTGCACTAGCCCACACCCACACAGGAGAGACCATCTCACCATAACAACACTGCTGTTTGTACCTAAGAGAGTAATCAACAAATTCCTGAGCAAAACTCCTTATAAAATCTATGGTATATTGTAATGAAACAATCAAACTTCAAATGAATATCTGTGTAAGTGTGCAGTTCAGCACAAATAGCTAGTTAAGTTCAATGTCAACACAGCACCTCTCATCTAATGTTTATATACTGTAGTTTTACTTCAAGCCCATGAAAGCATTTTTTTGAACGTATAGTAGGGCCCCACTTTACGCCGTTCCGCTAATACGGACATTTCAAATTATGACCAAAACTCGCTATACGGCTCCCCCCACCGTCTCTCTCCATTATGTCTGGAAACTTTCCAAAATTTCAAGTGTTTTAAGCATTATTAATGTGTTGGTTATAAGTGACCATATTTTTTTAAAGGGTTGGACCGGTAAGCCAGCGGAAGGCCTCGGTCTGATGACCAAAAACGTGGGTCATCATCTGACTAAGACCCACGTCAGGAAACACTTGTCCTGTTTCCTGATAAACCTTAACTTACCTAACCTAAGTGTTTTAAAGTTATTTCATGTTTTATATATACAGTGGTCCCTCGGTTTTCGCCGAAAAATCGTTCCAGAATGCTGCTCAAGTGCCATTACCGAACGAATTTACTTCCTTAAGAAATAATGTCACGTAGGTTAGTCTATTTCAGACCCCCAAAAATACACTTGCAACAGCACTTACGAAAATACACTTACATAAATGTTCGAGTTTGGAGATGCACGAAAACCGAGGGACCACTGTACTCTGATAATTGTACTTATGTGTACCTGTACCTGAATAAACCTACACACTGTGCAGGCATGCAGGTACACATTAAAATCACTAAGTGTCTTCTTAGTCTTTTTATTTATTTTTTTTTTTTATTAACACATCGGCCGATTCCCACCAAGGCAGGGTGGCCCGAAAAAGAAAAACTTTCATCATCATTCACTCCATCACTGTCTTGCCAGAGGGGCGCTTTACACTACAGTTATAAAACTGCAACATTAACACTCCTCCTTCAGAGTGCCGGCACTGTACTTCCCATCTCCAGAACTCAAGTCCGGCCTGCCGGTTTCCCTGAATCCCTTCATAAATGTTACTTTGCTCACACTCCAACAGCACGTCAAGTATTAAAAACCATATGCCTCCATTCACTCCTATCAAATACGCTCACACATGCTTGCTGGAAGTCCAAGCCCCTCGCACACAAAACTTCCTTTACCCCCTCCCTCCACCCTTTCCTAGGCCGACCCCTACCCCGCCTTCCCTCCACTACAGATTTATACACTCTCGAAGTCACTGTGTCTCGTTCCATTCTCTCTACATGTCCAAACCACCTCAACAACCCTCCTCAGCTCTCTGGACAATCGTTTTGGTAATCCCGCACCTCCTCCTAATTTCCAAACTCCGAATTCTCTGCATTATATTCACACCACACATTGACCTCAGACATGACATTTCCACTGCCTCCAGCCTTCTCCTCGTTGCAACATTCATCACCCATGCTTCACACCCATATAAGAGCGTTGGTATAACTATACTCTCACATTCCCTCTTTACTTCCATGGACAAGGTTCTTTGTCTCCACAGACTCCAAGTGCTCCACTCACCCTTTTCCCTCATCAATTCTATGATTCACCTCATCCTTCATAGACCCATCCGCCGACATGTCCACTCCCAAATATCTGAATACATTCACCTC
Source organism: Cherax destructor (assembly GCA_009830355.1). Classification (NCBI taxonomy): domain Eukaryota; kingdom Metazoa; phylum Arthropoda; class Malacostraca; order Decapoda; family Parastacidae; genus Cherax; species Cherax destructor. The sequence continues at coordinate 23,139 of WNWK01004559.1, read as the reverse complement.
CTCCATACTCTCTCCCTCCAATCTGATATCCAATCTTTCGTCACCTATTCTTTTTGTTATCCTCATCACCTTACTCTTTCCTATATTCACTTTCAATTTTCTTCTTTTACACACCCTACCAAATTCATCCACCAACCTCTGCAACTTCTCTTCAGAATCTCCCAAAAGCACAGTGTCATCAGCAAAAAGCAACTGTGACAACTCCCACTTTGTATTTGCTTCTTTATCTTTTAGCCCAACACCTCTTGCCAAGACCCTCGCATTCACTTCTCTTACAACCCCATCTATAAATATATTGAACAACCACGGTGACATCACACATCCTTGTCTAAGGCCCATTTACTGGGAAATAGTCCCCTTCCCGATGATACTGTGCTTATGGGAGATCTAAAAAATTTGCAAGGTTAATGGGCGAGGTTTGGGAGAGTGTGTAAGGTAGAAAGTTGAAAGTGAACATAGATAAGAGTAAGGTGATGAGGTATCAACGTTTAAATAAAGAAAATTGAATATCACATTGGAGAGGGATTATGGAAGAAGTAAATGTTTTCAGATATTTGGGAGTTGACGTGTCAGCGGATGGGTTTATGAAGGATGAGGTTAACCATAGAATTGATGAAGGAAAAAGGTGAGTGGTGCGTTGAGGTATCTGTGGAGACAAAAACGTTATCCATGGAGGCAAAGAAGGGAATGTATGAAAGTATAGTGGTACCAACACTCTTATATGGGTGTGAAGCATGGGTTGCAAATGCTGCAGCGAGGAGGAGGCTGGAGGCAGTGGAGATGTCCTGTCTAAGGGCATTGTGTGGTGTAAATATTATGCAGTAAGTCGGAATGTGGAAATTAGGAGAAGGTGGAGTTACTAAAAGTATTTGTCAGAGGGCTGAAGAGGGTTGTTGAGGTGGTTTGGTCATTTAGAGAGAATGGATCAAAGTAGAATGATTTGGGAGAGCGTATAAATCTGTAGGGGAAGGAAGGCGGGGTCGTCCTAGAAAAGGTTGGAGGGAAGGGTAAGGAGGTATTGTGGGCGAGGGGCTTGGACTTCCAGCAAGCATGTGTGAGCGTGTTAGATAGGGGTGAATGGAGATGAATGGTTTTGGGACCTGACGAGCTGTTGGAGGTGAGCAGGGTAATATTTTGTGAAGGGATTCAGGAAACCAGTTAATTGATTTAGTTGAACTTGAGTCCTGGAAATGGGAAGTACAATGCCTGCACTTTAAAGGAAGGGTCTGAGATAGTGATAGCTGGGAGGACTATTCTCAGCTGTCGTATCTGACGGCCCCTGCAAAGACAGTGATTATGTATGAGTGTGGTGAAAGTGTTGAATGATGATGAAAGTATTTTCTTTTGGGGATTTTCTTTCTTTTTGGGTCACCCTGCCTCGGTGGGAGACGGCAAACTTGTTAAAAAAAAAATAATAATGGGAGCATTTGATTGAACTTTGTATAGAAAGGGGTTTGGTTATAGGTAACATATATTTTAAGAAAAAGAGGATAAACAAGTATACAGTGGACCCCCGGATTACGTGATTAATCCGTTCCAGAGGGCTTAACCCTTTCAGGGTCCAAGGCCTTTTTTGGAAGTGGTGCGCCAGTGTCCAAGATTTAAAAAAAAAAAAAATCTTATTTTTCTTATGAAATTGTAGAGAATCTTTTCTGAAGGTAATAAAACAAAAAGTATGAAATTTGATTGAAAATTGACAAAATTATGCTCTCGCAATTTTGATGTGTCAGCGTATTTACGCATCACGATTTTGCCGACTTTGACTCCCATTTTATGCCAATTACATTATTCCAGTCGACTAAATTCTTAGCTATTTCACTAGTATTCCTTCTGTTTTATCGATTGAGCACAAGAAATTGCCCAGTCAACTGTTTCAACTACAAAATAAAGTGATTGGAAATTGGTAATTTAGCCAATTTAACCTAAAGTTCAAAAATATTCCAATATCAAAATAGGGTGCAGAATAAACAATGCAGACATTCCTGGTACTAAACTAACATTCCCTCTGTTCATTAGTTACATTTTTAGTCTTTACAAGTGAATTCCATTTTTATTTTTTATTCACATAATGAATTTTTATTCAAACGAAAAAATGGAAGATTTACTGTTATGCAATATTGTAATAATTCTTCAAATAATATCACCACATTTGTGAACATATATTAGACCCTCCAGCTAACGTGTATTAGACGTGTGAGGTCATTTGTTTACTCTTGAACATCGGCAAAAAATTATCATTTCCGCAAATTTAAGCTCAGTTTCAAGCCATTTCCAGTACAGTGGACCCTTGAAAATCGTGATTAATCCGTTCCTGAGAGTCCGCCTAAATTTAAAATGGACGATTTTCAAAACCATTTTCCCCATAAGAAATAATGTAAATCAAATTAATCCATTCCAGACATCCAAAAGTATTTAAAAAATATTTTTTTTTACATAAAATGTACATTTATCTACACAGAAAACAATGAGACATGAAGTATAAAACAGTAATAACTTGACACTTAACTTTATTGAAGAGTTATTGATGTGTGGAAGACAGGAGGAGGGTAGAGGAATAGGAATAGGAATTCCCTTCCATAGACTTCAAGTACCAAGTCTTTTTCCGGGGTTACTTCCCTTCTTTGTCTTTTACTGCCACAGTACATTCATTACTTTAAAATATTTGTTAGTCTTAATGTAGGGAGAGAGGTGTGTAATATTTATTTGTAGGAATTCAGTGTAGGGAGCCTGTAGACGTAGGTACACGTATGTAGCCCCCACCCGGGGCTTCACTACGCAGCCATATTATTACACTACACAGCCATATTATTACACTACACAGCCATATTATTACACTACACAGCCATATTATTACCCTGTTCACTGAGTTTAATCATTTCTAGCAACTACCTTTAGATGCCATCATGAACAAAGGGAGAAGTAATGAATAATTCATGCCAAGAATTGTAAACAAACGCGTATGATGGGCGGTTACTGCACCAGACGCCAGATTTAGAGTTTTCTCTAACGCTGCATCAGAGAAAACGTAATGTTTACTCTCCACCCAACTCACCACTCGATAGCATATAAACATTGTATCAATGTTCATATGCTATATGATATGTAACATGTTTCTTATATAATTTTGAAGAAAATATCATAGATGGAGTAATGAAAATGTCTATATTAACCTAAAATAAAACATTTAACCTAAAATTAAGACATTTGTTTGAGTTTGGTGTGGGGAAGTAACCTCGCTGATTTGTGTGGGGAAGTATCCTGCCTGGTGTGGGGAAGTACCCTGGCTGATTTGTGTGGGGGAAGTACATTGCCTGGTGTGGGGAAGTACCCTGCCTGGTGTGGGGAAGTACCCTGCCTGTTGTGGGGAAGTACCCTGCCTGGTGTGGGGAAGTACCCTGCCTGGTGTGGGGAAGTACCCTGCCTGGTGTGGGGAAGTACCCTGGCTGATTTTTATGGGGGAAGTACATTGCCTGGTGTGGGGAAGTACCCTGCCTAGTGTGGGGAAGTACCCTGTCTGGTGTGTTCTTTCTTGAATTCTATCATGTTTCTCGCAATCTTTAGCAAAGAGCTGGCACTAGGAGCTTTCTTTGGGCCCATGGTGGCTTATTTAGCAGGTGCAAGCACTAAAACAAATGGAATAATGATAAAATGTATGGTATGAATGCGTGGGTGGCGGTCACTCGCTGGTAAACAATGCCACACTGACGCTCAATGTGGTGTTTATGTGCCCAGGCGGCTGGGAGGCCACACGAATGCGTTTCAGATGACCGGCGATTTTCAAGGAAAGGGACGATTTTCAAGTTGATTTTTTGCCGAAAAAAGTGGACGTTTTTCAAATTCGCCTATTCTCAAGGGAGACGATTTTCAAGGGTCCACTGTACTAAAACCAATCAAAATCATCTCTATATCTGTAGTATATCTTCCATTCTATCAAATGAGACAAAGAAATCGCAAATACAACTATAAAAAGTATACGAAAAGACACTTCAAAGTCGCTGTTTTAATCGAAAATTACGGTTTCAGTTTTTTCTCTCTGCAGGATTTGTTTCATGTGGTGCACACTTACCACATAGATGTATTCTCTCATATCTAGGCCCAAATTTACCGCTCGAAGCTTATCTGAGTGAGCTGAGCTCATGACGTAGAACTATGGTTTGGACCCTGAACTCAAAGCCGTAGAACTACGGCACGGACCCTGAAAGGGTTAAACCGAATATAACTTAATCCAAATCTATTTTCCCCATAAGAAATAATGGAAATTCAATTAATCCGTTCCAGACACCCAAAAGTATTAAAATAAATATTGTTTACACATTAACTTACACAGTACATGTATATAGTAGATCGTCATTTAGCACAGTAGTTACGTTCCTGAAAACATCGTGTTAGATAATTAAAAGAACTTATGGGAAAAATAGGGTTACGTTCCTGGGAGTCCCAAAAACCCAAACAAGGTTTTTTAGACCAACAGATCTTGCAAAAATTGAAGGTGAATATGTAATTGTAGTTCATTGTCGTGATATATTACTGCTTAAGACTACAAATGTAATAGAAATAGTATTTCTTACCTTAAATTGTGGTTAATGATGTTTGTGGATGGTTGTGAAGAGAGTGGATATGGATGGTGTGGCCCTACTGGGATGAGGTGGATGGTTGTTGGTTGTCGGCAGAAGTGGATGGTAGAGGTTCTGGTACTAAAGTCGATGGTTGTATTGGAGTGTGCATAAATGCTGTAATAGATCTCTGGGCTCTTTTACCCTGCAGTACATTATACAGCTGACGGTAAGGCATCATCAGCTGGTCTAGACCCAGTTTCAAAGCACTGCTTCTAGATTTGTTATTGTATAATTATACTATTACTATCAAAAAATAATATCTACCTATCATATTTATTCCAGGATAATATTAGGAAAATAGAATCAGTAAGTAAAAGAGAGGTGAAGGTTTATAAACTAAAAGAGGAGGCAGTTAGGGTAAGATATAAACAACTATTGGAGGATAGATGGGCTAGTGAGAGTGTAGGCAATGGGGTCGAAAATGTATGGGGTAGATTTAAAAATGTAGTGTTAGAGTGTTCAGCAGAAGTTTGTGGTTACAGGCGAGTGGGTGCAGGAGGGAAGAGGAGCGATTGGTGGAATGATGATGTAAAGAGAGTAGTAAGGGAGAAAAAGTTAGCATATGAGAGGTTTTTACAAAGTAGAAGTGATGCAAGGAGGGAAGAGTATATGGAGAGAAAAAGAGAGGTTAAAGAGTGGTGAAGCAATGTAAAAAGAGAGCAGATGAGAGAGTGGGTGAGATGTTATCAGCAAATTTTGTTGAAAATAAGAAAAAGTTTTGGAATGAGATTAATAAGTTGAGGAAGCCTAGAGAACAAATGGATTTGACAGTTAAAAATAGGAGAGAGAGTTATTAAATGGAGAGTTAGAGGTATCGGGAAGATGGAGAGAATATTTTGAGGATTTGTTAAATGTTGATGAAGACAGGAAGCTGTGATTTCTGTGTAGGGCAAGGAGGAATAACATCTTGTAGGAGTGTGGAAGAGCCAGTTGTGGGTGTAGGGGAAGTTCGTGAGGCAGTGGGTAGAATGAAAGGGGTAAGGCAGCTGGGATTGATGGGATAAAGATAGAAATGTTAAAAGCAGGTGGGGATATAATTTTGGAGTGGTTGGTGCTATTATTTAATAAATGTATGGAAGAGGTAGGTACCTAGGGATTGGCAGAGAGCGTGTATTGTTCCTTTGATAAAGGCAAAGGGGACAAAAGAGAGTGCAAAAATTATAGGGAATAAGTCTGTTGAGTGTACCTGGTAAAGTGTATGGTAGAGTTATTATTGAAAGAATTAAGAGTAAAACAGAAAGCAGGATAGCAGATGAACAAGGGGCTTTAGGAAAGGTAGGGGTGTGTAGACCAAGTGTTTACAGTGAAACATATAGGTGAACAGTATTTGGATAAGGGTAAAGATGTTTTTGTGGCATTTATGGATTTGGAAAAGGCGTATGATAGGGTAGATAGGGGGCAATGTGGCAGATGTTGCAGGTGTATGGAATAGGAGGAAGGTTACTGAAAGCAGTGAAGAGTTTTTATGAGGATAGTGAGGCTCAGGTTAGAGTGTGTAGGAGGGAAGGGGACTATTTCCCAGTAAAAGTGGGCCTTAGACAAGGATGTGTGATGTCACCGTGGTTGTTCAATATATTTATAGATGGGGTTGTAAGAGAAGTGAATGCGAGGGTCTTGGCAAGAGGTGTTGGGCTAAAAGATAAAGAAGCAAATACAAAGTGGGAGTTGTCACAGTTGCTTTTGCTGATGACACTGTGCTTTGGGAGATTCTGAAGAAAGCTGCAGAGGTTGGTGGATGAATTTGGTAGGGTGTGTAAAGAAGAAAATTGAAAGTGAATATAGGAAAGAGTAAGGTGATGAGGATAACAAAAGAATAGGTGACGAAAGATTGGATATCAGATTGGAGGGAGAGAGTATGGAGGAGTGGAATGTATTCAGATATTTGGGAGTGGACATGTCGGCGGATGGGTCTATGAAGGATGAGGTGAATCATAGAATTGATGAGGGGAAAAGGGTGAGTGGAGCACTTCGGAGTCTGTGGAGACAAAGAACCTTGTCCATGGAAGTAAAGAGGGAATGTATGAGAGTATAGTTATACCAACGCTCTTATATGGGTGTGAAGCATGGGTGATGAATGTTGCAACGAGGAGAAGGCTGGAGGCAGTGGAGATGTCATGTCTGAGGTCAATGTGTGGTGTGAATATAATGCAGAGAATTCGGAGTTTGGAAATTAGGAGGAGGTGCGGGATTACCAAACGATTGTTCAGAGAGCTGAGGAGGGTTGTTGAGGTGGTTTGGACATGTAGAGAGAATGGAACGAGACAGAGTGACTTCGAGAGTGTATAAATCTGTAGTGGAGGGAAGGCGGGGTAGGGGTCGGCCTAGGAAAGGTTGGAGGGAGGGTAAAGGAAGTTTTGTGTGCGAGGGCTTGGACTTCCAGCAAGCATGTGTAGCGTATTTGATAGGAGTGAATGGAGGCATATGGTTTTAATACTTGACGTGCTGTTGGAGTGTGAGCAAAGTAACATTTATGAAGGATTCAGGAAACCGGCAGGCGGACTTGAGTTCTGGAGATGGGAAGTACAGTGCCGGCACTCTGAAGGAGGGTGTTAATGTTGCAGTTTTATAACTGTAGTGTAAAGCACCCTTCTGGCAAGACAGTGATGGAGTGAATGATGATGAAAGTTTTTCTTTTCGGGCCACCCTGCCTTGGTGGGAATCGGCCGATGTGTTAAAAAAAAAAAAAAAAAAAATATTAGGTATAACATAAATAATGTAGAAGCATGTTAAAGATGCATAAATTAATAAAAACTGACATATAGGTATTGAAGGGTGGGCGGGACTGAGAGCGAGAAGTGGAGCAGTGTCTCAGCTGCTCATGGACCATCATGGCGTGAGGATATGTTAGCTCACGGCACTATAAAGTACAGTGGTCCCTCGGTTTTCATGCATCTCCAAACTCGAACATTTATGTAAATGTATTTTCGTAAGTGCTGTTGCAAGTGTATTTTTGGTGGTCTGAAATAGACTAATCTATGTGACATTATTTCTTAAGGAAGTAAATTCGTTCGGTAATGGCACTTGAGCAGCATTCTGGAACGAATTTTCGGCGAAAACCGAGGGACCACTGTATTGTAAAATACTATTACTATCAATAAAGGTTATCTACCTATCATATTTATTCCTGAATAATATTAGGTATAACATAAATATCGTAGAAGCATGATAAAGATGCACAAATTAATAAAAACTGATATTATATTTGTAGAGTATTGAATGGTTGGCTCAGTTACTCACGGACCACCATGGCGTGTGGAGGTGTGAGCTCACCGCACTAAAATATTGTAATACTATTACTTATTATTACTATCAATAAGTTACCTACCTATCATATTTATTCCAGAATAATATTAGGTATAACATAAATAACGTAACAGCATGATAAAGACGCCCAAATTAATAAAAATATGACAGAGATAATGAAGGTTGGAGTGTCAGCCCATAAACAAAGCCATTGTTTATGGGCAAGTGACCATCACCTCACACACCAGCCAGGATACTTCCCCACACAAACCAGCCAGGATACTTCCCCACACAAACCAGCCAGGATACTTCCCCACACAAACCAGCCAGGATACTTCCCAACACAAACCAGCCAGGATACTTCCCAACACAAACCAGCCAGGATACTTCCCCACACAAACCAGCCAGGATACTTCCCAACACAAACCAGCCAGGATACTTCCCAACACAAACCAGCCAGGATACTTCCCCACACAAACCAGCCAGGATACTTCCCCACACAAACCAGCCAGGATACTTCCCCACACAAACCAGCCAGGATACTTCCCAACACAAACCAGCCAGGATACTTCCCCACACAAACCAGCCAGGATACTTCCCAACACAAACCAGCCAGGATACTTCCCAACACAAACCAGCCAGGATACTTCCCCACACAAACCAGCCAGGATACTTCCCCACACAAACCAGCCAGGATACTTCCCCACACAAACCAGCCAGGATACTTCCCCACACAAACCAGCCAGGATACTTTCCCACACAAACCAGCCAGGATACTTCCCCACACAAACCAGCCAGGATACTTCCCCACACAAACCAGCCAGGATACTTCCCCACACAAACCAGCCAGGATACTTCCCCACACACACGATTTTATTTGAGTGGGACTTGCGCATGAGTGAATAGAATTATCGAAGCTTATTGCTTGGGGAGCATTGAAAATTTGGTTGGGCAAATATTCTGTTAGTGGGATGGTTTGTGAAGGACCTGCGGGCTCATTTTTTTTTTCCCCTCCCACAAACCGTGTAATATCATTTTTACGTCATGTTAGATAATAATGTGCCTCAATTATTCAATCGTGCAATACCCGTAACGTGCAACATAATCTCGTGCTAAATGACGATCTACTGATATAAATTACTACCACTAATAAATACAACAGTGTTGATGTGTGGAAGATGGAAGGAGGGGGGAGGAAGGAGTAGTATGCTAGTGTTTGGAAGGGGAATCCCCTTCCATTAACACTCCTCCATCAATTCTTCCACATCCTCGCTACTAATATCCAACCCCATGGACTTCCCCAGTGCCACAATTGCTTCCACAACAGGCTCAGGCTCTGGGTCCTGAGGCTCATCCCCAAAACCTTCAAAATCCCTCTCTGGGACACAGTCTGGCCACAATTTTCTCCAGGCAGAGTTCAAAGTCCTTGTAGTCACTCCCTCCCAAGCCTTACCTATAAGGTTTATGCAATGGAGGATAGTGAAGTGATCTTTCCAAAACACTTTTAGGGTCAATTTAGTGTCTGAGGTCACATTAAAGCACTTTTGAAACATTGCTTTGGTGTAGAGTTTTTTAAAGTTTGAAATAACCTGCTGGTCCATGGGATGGAGGAGAGGAGTGGTATTAGGGGGCAAGAACTTCACTGTGATGAACTTTAAAGTCCTCCACAATTTCCTCTTCCAAGTCTCGAAGATGACCAGGAGCATTGTCCATTATCAGGAGGCACTTGAGGCCCAATTTATTTTCCTCGAGATATTTCTTCACACTGAGGCCAAACACTTCATGGAACCAATCAAAGAAAATTTCCCTAGTGACCCATGCCTTACTGTTAGCCTTCCACATTACACACAAATTAGCCTTAGCGACACTGCATTTCTTAAACACTCTGGGATTTTCAGAGTGATAAACCAGTAAAGGCTTCACTTTAAAATCACCACTAGCATTACTACACAACATAAGAGTTAGCCTGTCTTTCATAGGCTTGTGTCCTGGCAGTGCCTTTTCCTCCTGTGTAATGTAGGTCCTGTTTGGCATTTTCTTCCAAAACAGGCCTGTTTCGTCACAAACACTTGTTCAGGTTTAAATCCTTCAGCGCCTGTACATAGCTTTGAAATTCTTGTATGTATTTTTCAGCCGCACTTTTGTCTGAACTGCCTGCCTCACCATGCCTTATCACACTATGTATGCCACTACGCTTCTTAAATCTGTCAAACCAGCCTTTGTTGGCTTTAAATTCGCTCAATTCAGCACTCTTTGCAGGCATTTTCTTGACGAGATCATCATGCAACTGCCTTGCTTTTTCAGATATTATTGCCTACGTAACACTATCTCCTGCTAATTGTTTCTCGTTGATCCATACCAACAACAAAGTTTCCACATCTTCCAGTATTTGCGATCTCTGTTTTGTGATCATATTTGCACCTTTCGCAGCAACAGCTTCCTTGATTTTATTTCCCATGGCCACAATGGTACCGATGGTTGAATAGGGTTTGCCATACAGCCTGGCCAGCTCAGCCACACGCACTCCATTATCATATTTTGCTATTACAGTGGACCCCCGAAGTTCGGTCATAATCCTTTCCAGGAGCTAGACCTTAACTCGAACTGTTCGAAAGTCGAACCCTTATTTCCCATAAGAAATAATGTAAATACAATTAATCCGTTTCCACCCAAAAATATTCACCAAAAATTCATTTTTTAAAGAATAAATACTTTAGTTTTACATACAGATTACAATGAGAAATAAATATAAAGCACTAATTATAATGGACAAATAAACAGTTAAATCAGTTTTACCTTTATTGAAGACTCTTGTTGGCATATGAGAGAGTCGGGAGAGTTTGTTTGGAGGCAGGACAAGATAGTCCTTCAATATGACAATAATATCAACTCTACAGCTTATTTATCTAGCACAATTCATCTAATATGACATAATAAACAATATTAATAACATAGAAACATGATATAAATTCTAGAATGAATAAAACATGTCATTACAAATGTAAGGACTAGTAGTAGTGTGTTGTTGTTGTTGGGTTTATAAGGGCCACTGACCATAAGCCGTGGTGGGTGGCAGCAGCAGGCCATCACCACTATTCACACAAACAATGTACATAATTTATAAATAAGAAATATTTACACTTTAATTTATAAATAAGAAATATTTACACTTTAATTTATAAATAAGAAATATTTACACTTTAATTTATAAATAAGAAATATTTACACTTTAATTTATAAATAAGAAATATTCACACTTATATAAATAAGAAATATTTACACTTACCTTGGAGGAGATGGTGGCAGAGTAAAGTAAAGTAGTAAAGTAAAGTAAATTTTATTTCATTGCAGATTACATAGGTATTGGTAGTTACAATATAAATTGAGTGCAAGGAGAGCCACTGACATGCCATGGCATTAGGGACAGCTTAATCTAGTAACTTAAAGACTATGTACATAATAATAGAGAAATTTATTGAGTTTATTCTAGTTAAAATTTGTTTTCAAATTACAATATGATGATGATAAACTGTCAGTGCCCCTATATTCCTCAAACAACAATGTAGGAGTTAAGTTTCATGTCGTCATTTTCTAACGCTTAATCGCTTAACTTACTTGATACACTTTATTGCTGGCTGGTGCTATAGCCTTTATCGACTAGTGAAGCTTCTTTGGACCCATGGTGACTTATTTCACAGTGACAATCACTAAACCAGCAATAAACACAATAAATTTATTATGAAATGTTTGATTGAGCGCACTGGGTAATGTTCGCTCAATGGTAAACAACACTAGACTGGCTCACGATGCCTGCGCGGCGAGGCTCGCAAGCGCGTGCAGGCGGACAGGTCTGGTACCCGGACCGATAGTCGGGGAAATGACCGGTTGGCGGGGGAAAATTGGACCAAAAAAAGCCATCGAAACTCGAATTGACCGATACTCAGACCGACCGAAAGTTGGGGGTCCACTGTATCTCCTTCAGTTCTACCGTATTTCTGAGCCTCTTTACCACAGGGCTGGCACTAGGAGCTTTCTTTGGACCCATGGTGGCTTATTTAGCAGTTGCAAGCATTAAAAACAATGGAATAATGACAAAATGTATAGTATGAATGCAGGGTGGCGCTCACTCGCTGGTTAACAATGGCACACTGACTCTGGATGGAGAGTTGTGCCGTCCGAGGGCACGTGTACGCGTCCAAAACGAATAGCGTATTCCGAGCGGATCATCGTATACCAAACCAATATTTTTATGGAAAAAGGTATCGTTTTCCGAATTTAACGTAATCCGACGCCATCGTAATCCGGGGGTCCACTGTACAAGATATGATGTAGGGCATAATGACAGTAGATAAAAGTCTGTTGGGTAGACTTCAGGATGTACATGTCTATAGAGGGGCCACAGATATATCAGATCACTTTTTAATTGTAGCTACAGTGAGAGTATAAGGTAGATGGGATACAATGAGAATGGAAACAGCAAATAAGAGAGAAGTAAAGATTTATAAACTAAAGGAGGAGGCGGTTAGGGTAAGATATAAACAATTGTTGGAGGACAGATGGGCTAGTGAGAGTATAGGCAATGGGGTAGAAGAGGTATGGGGTAAGTTCAAGAATATAGTGTTAGTGTTCAGCAGAAGTTTGTGGTTATAGGAAAGTAGGTGCGGGAGGGAAGAAGAGCGATTGGTGGAATGATGATGTAAAGAGAGTAGTAAGAGAGAAAAAGTTTGCATATGAGAGTTTTTACAAAATAGAAGTGATGCAAGGAGGGAGGAGTATATAGAGAGAAAAAGAGAGGTTAAGAGAGAGGTGAAGCAATGCAAAAAGAGAGCAAATGAGAAGGTAGGTGAAATGTTATCAACAAATTTTGTTGAAAATAAGAAAAAGTTTTGGAGTGAGATTAATAAGTTGAGAAAGCCTAGGGAAAGAATGGATTTGTCAGTTAAAAATAGAAGAGGAGAGTTATTAAATGGAGAGTTAGAGGTATCGGGAAGATGGAGAGAATAGTTTGAGGAATTGTTAAATGTTGATGAAGATAGGGAAGCTGTGATTTTGTGTATAGGGCAAGGAGGAATAACATCTTATAGGAGTGAAGAAGAACCTGTTGTGAGTGGGGGGAAGTTCGTGAGGCAGTGAATAGAATGAAAGGGAGTAAAGCAGCTGGGATTGATGGGATAAATATAGAAATGTTAAAGGCAGGTGGGGATATAGTGTTGGAGTGGTTAGTGTTTTTATTTAATAAATGTATGGAAGAGGGTAAGATACCTAGGGATTGGCAGAGAGCGTGTATTGTTCCTTTGTGTAAAGGCAAAGGGGACAAAAGAGAGTGTAAAAGTTATAGGGGAATAAGTCTGTTAGGTATACTTGGTAAAGTATATGGTAAAGTTATTATTGAAAGAATTAAGAGTAAGACGGAGAGCAGGATAGCATATGAACAAGCTGGCTTTAGGAAGGGTAGGGGGTGTGTAGACCAAGTGTTTTTCAGTGAAACATATAGGTGAACAATATTTAGATAAGGGTAAAGAGGTGTTTGTGGGGAGGGAGGGGGTAAAGGAGGTTTTGTGTGCGAGAGGCTTGGACTTCCAGCAAGCGTGCGTGAGCGTGTTAGATAGCGAATGGAGGCAAATGGTTTTTAGGATTTGACGTGCTGTTGGAGTGTAAGTAAGGTAACATTTATGAAGGGTTTCAGGGAAACAGGCATGCCGGACTTGATTCCTGGAGATGGGAAGTACAGTGCCGGCACTCTGAAGGAGGTGTGTTAACCCTTTGACTGTTTCGGTCGTATATATACGTCTTACGAGCCAGTGTTTCGGACATATATATATATGTACTCAAAAATTCTAGCGGCTTTAAATCAAGCGGGAGAAAGCTGGTAGGCCCACATATGAGAGAATGTGTCTTGTGTGGTCAGTGTGCGCTGTATAAAAAAAATCCTGCAGCACGCAGTGCATAATGAGAAAAAACAACTCTGACCGTGTTTTTGGTTTAAAACACCAACTATGATGTGTATTTTCGTATAGTATTTATGGTTGTATTCTCTTTTTCATGGTGTCATTTGATAGAATGGAAAACATATTTCAGAAATAGAGATGATTTTGATTAGTTTCATGATGAAAATGACCTTGAAATTAAGCTCAAAGTAGTGGAAATGTTCGATTTTTGCCAATGTTCAAGAGTACACAAATCACGCCATGCGTCCAATACACGTCAACTGGTGATTCTGATATTCTTACACAAGTGCACTGATATTATTTATACCATTTTTACAATAATGCAGTAGTCTGCATAACAGTAAATCTTCTATTTTTTGTGTGAATAAAAAATCTAAATAGAAAGCAAGAGTAATATAAGAGGGGCCTAAAGATGTGACTAATGAACAGAGAAAATCTTATTTTAGTGCCAGGAATGTCTGCATTGTTTATTCTGGACACTATTTTGAAATTGACATCTTTTTTATTTTGCATAAATTGGCCAAATTGCCAATTTCTGACCACTTTATTGGGTAGTTGAAATCAGTAAATTGGTGGTTTCTTGTACTCAATCTATAGAACAAATGGAGTTCTAAAGAGATAGCTATGAGTTTGGTCGACTGTAACAATGGAATTGGCCGAAAATAGGGCTCAAAGTAGGCGAAATCGCCGATGCGTATTTATCGCCGACATCGCTAACTTCACAAGAGCGTAATTCCGTAAGTTTTCCATCAAATTTCGTACTTTTGGTGTCATTACCATCGGGAAAAGATTCTCTATAATTTCCTAAGAAAAAATAATTTATTTATTTTCCCAAAACTTTCCAACATAGAATGACAGTTTCAGAATGGGGCCTCTGACAGTCAAAGGGTTATTGTTGCAGTTTTGTAGCTGGTAGTGTAAGCACGCTTCTGGCAAGACAGTGATGGAGTGAGTGATGATGAACGTTTTTCTTTGTTGGGCCACCCTGCCTTGGTGGGAAACTGCCTATGTGTTAATAAAAAAAAAATATTGTTAGCATAATTTTTGTATTGAAAGCAGTTTGGATAACCAAATGGTTTTCTGCCCAGCCTTTCTTCCCATATAAAATGTCAAGGAAACAATTAAGTTTTTTCAACAATGAATGCCTCCGTAAGTCATGTGTGTTGTAAGAGGCGACTAAAATGCCGGGAGCAATGGGCTAGTAACCCCTTCTCCTCTACACATTACTAAAGTTAAAAAGAGAAACTTTGTTTTTCTTTTTGGGCCATCCCGCCTCGGTGGGATATGGTTTGTTTGTTGAAAGAAGAAGAATGCCTACAGTATGTAGACACCTGGAATTATTTCCAGCAAAATGCATTAATGCATATCTTGGCTTTGTTGATAAACAGTATTGTATGCTTGAGAAGTGATAAATGAAGCAAGTGGGGTTACAGGCTGTGCCTTGCTGAAAGTTGAGCTCTGGTTCAAAGTGACAGGTTACAGCTGTGCCTTGCTGAATGTTGAGCTCTGGTTCAAAGTGACAGGTTACAGGCTGTGCCTTGCTGAACGTTGAGCTCTGGTTCAAAGTGACAGGTTACAGGCTGTGCCTTGCTGAAAGTTGAGCTCTGGTTCAAAGTGACAGGTTACAGGCTGAACATTGAGCTCTGGTTCAAAGTGGCAGGTTACAGGCTGCGCCTTGCTGAACGTTGAGCTCTGGTTCAAAGTGGCAGGTTACAGGCTGTGCCTTGCTGAACGTTGAGCTCTGGTTCAAAGTGGCAGGTTACAGGCTGTGCCTTGCTGAACGTTGAGCTCTTGTTCAGAGTGGCAGTGGCAGGTTACAGGCTGTGCCTGGCTGAATGTTGAGCTCTGGTTCAAAGTGACAGGATACAGGCTGTGCATGCTGAACCTTGAGCTCTGGTTCAAAGTGGCAGGTTACAGGCTGTGCCTGGCTGAACCTTGAGCTCTGGTTCAAAGTGACAGGTTACAGGCTGTGCCTTGCTGATCGTTGAACTCTGGTTCAAAGTTACAGGCTGTGTCTTGCTGAACGTTGAGCTCTGGTTCAAAGTGGCAGGTTACAGGCTGTGCCTTTCTGAACGTTGAGCTCTGGTTCAAAGTGACAGGTTACAGGCTGTGCATGCTGAACATTGAGCTCTGGTTCAAAGTGGCAAGTTACAGGCTGTGCCTTGCTGAACATTGAGCTCTGGTTCAAAGCGACAGGTTACAGGCTGTGCCTTGCTGAACGTTGAGTTCTGGTTCAAAGTGACAGGTTACAGGCTGAACATTGAGCTCTGGTTCAAAGTCGCAGGTTACAGGCTGTGCCTTGCTGAACGTTGAGCTCTGGTTCAAAGTGACAGGTTACAGGCTGTGCATGCTGAACGTTGAGCTCTGGTTCAAAGTGGCAAGTTACAGGCTGTGCCTTGCTGAACGTTGAGCTCTGGTTCAAAGTGACAGGTTACAGGCTGTGCCTTGCCGAGCATTGAGCTCTGGTTCAAAGTGACAGGTTACAGGCTGAACATTGAGCTCTGGTTCAAAGTCGCAGGTTACAGGCTGGGCCTTGCTGAATGTTGAGCTCTGGTTCAAAGTGGCAGGTTACAGGCTGTGCCTTGCTGAACATTGAGCTCTGGTTAAAAGTGACAGGTTACAGGCTGTGCCTTGCTGAACGTTGAGCTCTGGTTCAAAGAGACAGGTTACAGGCTGTGCCTTGCTGAATGTTGAGCTCTGGTTCAAAGTGACATGTTACAGGCTGAACATTGAGCTGTGGTTCAAAGTGGCAGGTTACAGACTGTGCCTTGCTGAACATTGAGCTCTGGTTCAAAGTGACAGGTTACAGGCTGAACGTTGAGCTCTGGTTCAAAGTGACAGGTTACAGGCTGAACGTTGAGCTCTGGTTCAAAGTAACAGGTTACAGGCTGAACGTTGAGCTCTGGTTCAAAGTGACAGGTTACAGGCTGTGCCTTGCTGAACGTTGAACTCTGGTTCAAAGTGACAGGTTACAGGCTGTGCCTTGCTGAACGTTGAGCTCTGGTTCAAAGTGACAGATTACAGGCTGTCTTGCTGAATGTTGAGCTCTGGTTCAAAGTGACAGCTTACAGGCTGTGCCTTGCTGAACGTTGAGCTCTGGTTTAAAGTGACAGGTTACAGGCTGTGCATGCTGAATGTTGAGCTCTGGTTCAAAGTGACAGGTTACAGGCTGTGCATGCTGAATGTTGAGCTCTGGCTCAAAGTGACAGGTTACAGACTGTGCCTTGCTGAACGTTGAGCTCTAGTTCAAAGTGACAGGTTACAGGCTGTGCCTTGCTGAAAGTTGAGCTCTGGTTCAAAGTGACAGGTTACAGGCTGTGCCTTGCTGAACGTTGAACTCTGGTTCAAAGTGACAAGTTACAGGCTGAATGTTGAGCTCTGGTTCGAAGTGAGAGGTTACAGGCTGTGCCTTGCTGAACGTTGAGCTCTGGTTCAAAGTGACAGGTTACAGGGTGTGCCTTGCTGAACGTTGAGCTCTGGTTCAAAGTGACAGGTTACAGGCTGTGCCTTGCTGAACGTTGAACTCTGGTTCAAAGTGACAGGTTACAGGCTGTGCATGCTGAATGTTGAGCTCTTGTTCAGAGTGATAGGTTACAGGCAATTCTTACTGAACATTCAGTGTCAGTTCAAAGTAACATATAATACAGACTTTACTTTTTAATTTAGGCCTCATTTGAAATTAAGCCATGAGGGAAATGATTCCTATAGTTGTTAACAAATATACCAGACATCACTTTTAGTTATTTCCACTAAATGGTGAGGAGATGTCATGAGTAGACATGTTCCTATATGATGAGTAATATACAGATGCCCCTTGACTTACAATGGGGTTACATTCCAATGAACTCATCGTATGTTAAAAATATCTTAAGTCAAATGTGAATATGATAAATAAGTAAATGACTACTGTCACTGAATAAGTAAATAAACAGATAATTACTGTAACTAAATATCATTATTGAAAGTAAATAAATAAATACAAGTTTATCCTATCAAATGTACCGTACTGCTATTGCACCATAACGTTGAAATATCGTATGTCAAATCATCGTAATGCGAGGAGCATCTGTTGACTAAAAACTTATCACAATAAGCCGGTTATCCGGAAAGAAGTGATCGCCTCATGTCAGTTGAACTGTGACGGGCACGTTTGGTGACCACAGGCCAGACCACGCTGACAAAAAAGGATCCAAGGCTCATTATCCCAAAAACTAAATGTATGAGTTGAATTGTGTGGCCAATAAATACACCAGGGTCTTGTTTGATGAGGCAGAGTTAAATGAAGCATACATGTACAGTGGACTCTCGTTATTCGAACACTCCAAAACTCAC